>JBBKCR010090013.1:0-24561 GCA_037577295.1 Ladigesia roloffi | reverse complement strand
AATAGATAAATAACAAGATGCATAAATAGATACAGACATAAAGTATGAGAAATCTAAAAACCCCAGGCATGTGTTCATGATAAGAACAGAAAACATTTAACAGAAACTTAATTAAACGAATTTCTGTCGTATTTATGAGTACCCTTGCAGAAACAGTCGAGGTTTTAATGGATTAATTAGTGTCCACAGGTGAGAACGATAAAGTCACATGGTGAAGCTAAACGCACAGGCTATTAGTCTCGGTGCTTCGTGTTATTGATAGACGATGTAAAAAAAAAAAAAGAGAGAAAGAAACGGTTTATGTCAGTTGGGTTCCCATGTTTGAGCGTTTGTGCACATATCTGAAGATTTCTTTAGCAGTTATCCGTGTTTTACGGTAAATTTGGAATTTAAACCAGAATGGAAGGTAAATACAACAACTTAACAAGTACTTTTTTCAATATAGTGTAGATAGCGTAGAACCAGGTTTCTCAACCACTGGGCCGGTGACCACAGATGGGCCCCAAAGGTTTTTAATTGGGACGCGAATATAAAATTGAGACGGGCTATTGTTCCGCAATAGGTTATTTAAGATTATCTAATGTGGCCAAGTGAGCCTTGGCAACGTGCTATGATGGATAGGTGGGCCTTAATGTTGAAAAGGTTGAGAACCATTGGCGTAGAACTTGAATGTGACTTTATCTAAACTGTTTGTTTAACATAATTTTGCTCATTGCAGAGTTAGTTATTTATTTTACTTTTGTAATATTATTGTTTAGTTGTGGTTTATCTGTATTTGTGCATCCATATGTGGCATATAGAAGGATGTCATTGCATGGTTTTCACAGGAAAAAAAAAAACTTGATTTACACAGAGCCACACAAAGCTTCACAGTCAGCAGGAAGTGGACAACCTTATCAGCGTCCAATTAGCCATTCCAGACCATTTTTCTATGTTCAGCCACCCTTACAACCGTTTTATACGCACCAGTGGCACATGAGCAACCCCTACAGTCACAACATTCACGGATCAGGTAAGACTGAATGGCTTTTAAATGGTATGTGAAAGAAAAGCAGGATGAAAGCGATAGAAACCTGTTTGCTAATCTCCATACACTGTCTCCTTACATTACTGTTTGTTTAAATATGTGAACCTCTGTGCTCTTACAGCCCCACCCCCAGCTTATAATGAACTCATTAAACTGGATTAAAAACATTTGTGGTACCAGGCATGATATTGCTGTCATAATAGAATCATTTCTGTAAATTGTTACAAATAGCACTGTTTCTGATTGGATTCTCTATATAAACAATGTCCCAGCTTTCTTTTAGTGTATTGTGTAAGATTAAAATGACTTGAAAATAACAAACATGAAACAAACCTGCATCATATGTGTACAAAACAATGAGTGCTTCATTAAATGCACACTGAGTGAGCAAATCAAAAACTGACTGGTTCTATTCTAGCTGATTGATTCTGAAGCAGCTGGTAGCTGTGTGGTTATGGAGTTCCACTTGTGATCGGAAGGTCATGGGTTTTTAATCTTAGGACTGCTAGTGGCACCACTGAGTTACCATCACCAAACACTGCTACCTGCAACCCCCACCCCCCATGCCTTGCACTGGCAGTAACTATTCAGCCAAGTCTAGTAAAGATTGCTTAGCAAACCTGGATTGAGGTGTAGAATAATCGAGCTGCATTTTGCTACATGGAAATTTAAGTGTTGATTGTGTTTCAGATGTTTGAGGATTAGGGCCATTTTAATTTTGGCTGAGCTGTTGCTTTATGCATAGAAATGAATCTCAATGTAAACTTTTTTTTTTTATTTCCTGATTACTATTATAGGTTTTCATTTTGGTCGGTATTGCATGATGCCGTATTCCTACCTGCAGTATCCGGGTTATGTTGTGCCTCATGCTGCGGTACATCCTATCGATTATCGGAGAATTTATGAGCGCAACTTTCCTCCTGCCACAATGGCTGCTGCTTATGACTTTGGTTTCCGCCCACGACAGCACAGCAGTGCAGAGAAAGAGACGACATGTGCTGGGGCGCAGACAGAACCCTGCGAAGCCTTAAATAAACTCATAGAATGTTTGGATCAGCTCCGTGCAGGTGACGAATCAAACTCCAGAACGGAGCCCCAAACATCAGGGTCCCTGTCACCTCTAGCTGAGGAGGAGAAGAGTGAGGCTGTGATGGGAGCATCTGCTGGCAAATGTGGCTCCAATACAGCAAATGTAGATCCAGAGATCCAAAACCAGTCTGAGGTACCTATTTTTTTTGACTGGTTTATTATTTTTGGTAAGAACCTGAACTGTGAAAATAAATTACATCTGGAAGTGTTATTTAAAAAATGTTTCAGGAGATAACTTGTATCTTAAACTGTACATTTTGAAAATTGTCTACAACCCCCCCCACCCCCAAACACAGTTGATTAAGTGATCAGCTGCAGTTCAGCTAATATACATTCATAAGAAAGTGCAGTAGCCATAAGTTCCTGCCCATATATTTCATGGTGAGTGTATTTTCTCAGTCTTATTCTTCGTTCATTGTAATGAGACTCATAAGATGTGTTTATTATCCCATCTGGTAGGACACAGAGGTACCAAGTAGTAGTCATGTGAAGAACCAGGATGAAAAGATCCCAAACAGAAAAGGGCCTGAAACCAAAGAAGGAATGGAACAGGAATGTTCCAGTGCAAATTGGCCTTCATCACAGTCCTCACCAGTTCGTCTTTTTATTACCAAAAAGGTCGACTCCCAGGGTACCAAGAGTCGGAATCCCTCAGCAGATATTTCAGGCAATAACTCCTGTATTCTCCACTTGCCATTTGAGAAAGTCCTGGATGCTGATGTTTTTACACCTGTGTCTACACCTCAATCACTTGGATCCCCATTCAGTTATAGCTACTGCCCACCCCAGCTGTCTCATGAGCGAGTAAGTGTACTTAGCCCATCACTGGATGAGCTTTCGTCTCATGATGAGCTTCTGTCCACTGACCTGGAGGATATGGGTCTGTTTCCAACCCCAATTTACACCAGAGGAAAACTGACTGAGGGTGCATCGAGGAAATGTCGCCCATCTTTTGGCAAGATTCATGCGGATATGTGTTTACTTTATCCAAAAAAGCTTACCTGTGCGGTGTGTGGGTCAAACGCCTTTAAGGAGCACAGCACACTCCGAGCTTACCATTGTCAGACATGCTGCTATGGAAATGTAGATGATTCTGAAGAAGAGGTTGTAGAAGCTAAAAGCAGAGATTGGGAAATGGGGAGTATGTGCAGACATTATCTTCAAGGCACCATGACAAAAATGCGTGGTCCCAAGAAAATTCACCCACTCTCCAAACACAGGGTAAACCACAGGGAGCATTTTGACGAGCCTGAAGATAAACCAGACCACTCAGGATCACCTTGTACTGAACATTTCTACTGTGAAAAGTGCACAAGTTCAAAAGAGAAGATCACTGGTCATTCTGCCAGAGGAAGCACTCAGCCTTTTAAAGGTAACTATCTTTTGTATAATTCTTTTGTAAGCTTGGTGTAGTTTTTACCTTTCAGAGTAACTATATATATATATATATATATATATGAGCGCTCTCGTATGCAGCTTTTTGCTAAGTTTTTTTGATAAGTTATTTCTTGTTCCCAAATACAAATATTCAAAATGTATTTTTTCGAAATATGCATTTGGAAAAATCACGTTATTTGTGCCTTTCCAAAAACAGTATTTGGGTTCAGCCCCACCCCTACTATCCTGACTTGGGAACTGAATCTGTGGAAAAAGTGGGGTTCCAGATGCACATTGTTTTTGGAAAAAGGCTGTAACTGTGTTTTGTTTTTGTTTTTTTTCGTTGGCATCATCCTGCAAGTTCTGTGGTTGTTAGTCACTCAGTCCAATAGTTAACGCTACAACTATGATGGGCACCACCGAGGCAGCTAGGTCTCAGGACTAGAGGTCGACCGATATTTAATTATACTGATAGCTAGGTTGGTACGTTCTTGCTGATAACCTATTAATTAACTGATAGTTTTAAAAATGGATACTGGATTAAACAATAAATAAATAAAAACACAACACTCCATGTAAAATAGTACCGAACTTTATTACAAAAAACAAACAAAACAATACTAAATCATGAAAATGTGCTATATGAAATAAATATGTATATATTGATGAACAAATGCATGTGCTTTTCAGTGATTTTCGCCTATAGAGACTGCTCTTGCCAGGGATATGTTGGCACTTGCAATTTATAAGGACTAGGGATGGGTATCATTAAGATTTTAATGGTATTACTACTTCTATTGGTACAGCTTATCGATACGGTACTTTATCAGTTCTCATACCGGAATTTCCATTGTATTTTGTTTATTAAAAACGAATTGAGAACAGAATAACAACACTTTGACCCTAATTCTAACCCAAATAAAAAAAAGTTGGACTCACTTCAAATTAACTTTTAGGTGAGTTCTGCTTTATTATTTGTTTGTTTATTATTTATCTTTATGCTATAGTGCTGCATTTACAAATAATAATAATAATAATAATAATAATAGTCATTTTAATGTTTAATATTTATAGGCTACTGCAAAAATACTCTAAATAATTAGCCTATATGTAGGCTGTATGTAACTGAATGTGTGTTTATACAATTATAAGAGCGAGAGCCCTTTCCGTTTCCGTTAAAGATTATCGATACCTTTCTAATACTTTTCTAATTAGGCACCGGTGCAGAGTAAGAACCGGGTTTCGTACACATCCCTAATAAGGACAACAGACTGTTCTCAGCCGCTTCAGATCTGATGCAACCCGGAAAAACTATCGCTGTGGATATTTGCCGATAACCGATAGTTCCGGGAATCAACTGTCGTTGCTGATTAATCGGCAAAACCGATATATCGGTCGACCTCTACTCAGGACCCAGAACAATAATACAAGGCGTGCTGCTAGGAGCGATTTGCTTGAAGAGAATGGTAAATGTAGTGTCATGTTCAGGTTTTTGATTTAAAATGTGCAAAATAAAATGTTTTGGACACTAAAACAGGAGTATGAGTAATATATCACTACATCATGGGGAACAAGTCGAGGTCTGATTTCAGTCTACAGTTCAGGCATTTCAGGGGCACCGAAATAAGGCACCAAAATTCGTATTTTGTTTCGGTCTGGTACATACCGGTTTTATAGGTACCGGTTAGAGTTTAGATTCTCTGCCCAAACCCGACACGGCCCGAGCCAGGCCGGGCCGATATTTCCTGCCACTGTCCTTGGGCCGGGCCAGGCCAGGCCGTGATCAAGCATTGTTTTTTTTTTTTTATCATCACACGTATTTTAAAAAATTGTCAGGTTTAAATCGGGCTCGGGACGATAATTACAGTTAATATGTCGGGCCGGGCCGGGCTGGGCTCGGGCACAAGGTGCACAGGCTCGGGTTGAGCCGGATCTCATTTTTTGGGCCCGATCTAAACTCTAGTTCTGGTGCTGTATTGACACTGTTTTTTGGGTCCCCAACCCTATATTTGAATGGCCCTAATGATGCGGTATGGGAATTATTTCCACAAAACAATTTATGGAATAACGAATCAGGGATTCAATCACATGGATGATAATTGAGTGGGTGACCTTGTCCTATAAATCATATAAAACATCAGTCTGAGTTTTCACTTTACTGCTTACCTGCCTTGTTTCCTACATGACCACCATGTAGTATGGTTGTGCAGTTTTGAAATTCCTTTCCAGCAATGAATACATGACACTTGCAGTTTAGTATGTAAACTGTTTGTATTTTTGTCACAGAGAGACGATGCAGAACATTGGGAATAATATCCGATCAGATTGTGTGGGAGAGCACTGGAGTTAATTCCAAACCAAAGACCTGCAGAGCTCAACCATTACCACAAAGAAAAGGTAAAATAATGCTTTCATGTAGAACATTTCCAAACTTATACCAGCAGCAACTGCATGGATCTTTATGCCTACATATATGCAAGTAACTGCTATACATTTGCACCATTTGGAAGATTATCTTATTAAGAGCAACATATATGGGCACTTAGTACTTTTCTCAGTACTTTTTTTTCCTTTTCTCTTTTCTCTTCCTTTCATGTTTGTTGTGTTTGTATTTCTGTGACTCCCTCTTCCTTTTTAAAAAATTGTTATTAAAAATAAAGTAGTCCTCCTGGTGAGCTAAATGTTTGTTACATGTTTTTGCCTTTTGAGAAGATTCAAGCAATAGAAGATTCAAGGTTCATGCACTAGACAATTCCCACAATCCAACAACATGACAACGGTGCCAGAAGTAATACTTTAGTGTACGTTTAAGTAGTGCTTTCACGATGGGAGTGCTTTGTAGGGCTGGTCTGAATGCCATTTTTTGAGCATCGAGTATTCGGTAGTGAAAAACATTGAATATTCGAAGCTTCGGTGGGAGGGGGCTGAATGTATTCTTAACTTGTATTCGCCATCTTGGATTCAAAGATTGGTTGACGAAAAGGCAAAAGAGCGAGCTCAATTTTTTTTTTTCAAGCAGAGCAAGAGCTTTTATTAGAGCGTTTCAAACTTTAATGAAGATAGATATAAATAAATAAATAACTTCCTGTTAACATTGCATATATTGTAAACAGAAACATTCCAGTAAAGATTGCACTTAATGGTATTGCATGTGAGACAAATTAGCGACAGCTACCCTGTGTTTTGGTGTGATCCTGCCTCCAGGTCTAGTATTTTCCTAAAAAAAAATTTGACTTTTTTTTTTTAACATGGTCAAATGTTATTTAGGTGTTGAGCTCCTCACTATCTGCAGTCAACAATGTTTTTCCACCTACTCTTAATAACAACCAGTATGCCTCTAAATCTGGTGGAAAATTCACTTAATATTTTGGTAGCTGCAAATGGTTTGTTTCTTATATGGTATTTAACACGTACTTGGCCATAGGAATTTGTGCTATGTTAGAATTAACACTTGTTGGTATTGTTTGCTGTTTGGTGCTATCAGTAGACATGGATTTAGCACCTGGTGTTACAATGTTTGACAATTTAGTGTTGACTTTGGCTTGGTTTTCTTTGTCAAAAGCATTACACCTGGTCCTTTTAATAAAATCATCTGTACAGTCATACAAAATAAGAGTTTTAGAAAGCAGTGGAGCAGATTAACTCTCAACGGGAACCCAACGTACTGCATATTTGTTATGATAAAGCAGTTCGAAAGCAATGGTAATTTACTTGATAAGCATTTCTGCAGTGACTGATGGCCTCAGAGCTGAATTTGTTGAAGTTAGTTGATTTGGGCTACATTCAGCTCTTCTGGCTTATATTTCTGCAGAGAAAATGGGCCAGAGGAAATCTCGCATTTATCCTCAAGGATCCAGAAATGACAGCATTGCTGATGATGGTGATGAGGATGAAGATGATGTGGAGTCACAGGAAAAACTTCACTTCCACAGGGGAAGAGGTGAAAAAGCATTTTTACAAAACCTGGAAAGAATGCTCCAATATATTGCAATGTAGGAGGGAAGTAAAAAGTAGCATTTATAAAACTGACACCTACTCAGACGTTAACAGTAGATTCCTTAAATTGCAAGGTATGGCATCCATTAATCAGAATATTTACTCCAGAATGTTCCACAGATGCTTGATTGGATGAGCATCTGAAGCATTAGAAGGCAAAGTCAGCACTCCTCAAAACTTTTCTGTGCAATTTTACAGTGGGTTGGGCCAGTGAAAGAGGCTATTGCTATCACTGTAATCCCCTGAAATGTATGGGGGTTATGTTCCAAGAGCACACAAAAGGCCTATTTTTATTGTGTAAACCCTAAATTTGCCACCAAATAATCTCCCATTTTAGACTCAAATACAGTAATTCATTTACAGTATTAAAAATACAGGGCTTTAAGAACAAAACAGACACTCCACGTGGGAATGCTGGACTGCAGCTGCCAGAGATGCATCACAGGGCATCAGCCAATTAGCAGCAAGGACAAATGAATAGCGCTGTCGGAATGACTACCTTGAGTACTAATTTATACAATTATATTTACAGGTTTAAATTTGTTACTAAATTAGTCAATTGTATTTTTTTTTTTTCTAATTTAGAACTAAAATACAAGAAAAATTATATATTGGCATGGAAAAGAGCATACATGGTGTCTGCAAACCATTACTTAGGTTCTAAGAAAAATCTGAATCAAATTTGCAGGAGTATAAGGTAAAATGGCCACACAGGGATGTTCTTGGTCTGCAGTAAGATAGTAAGTGTCAAAGTAAAATCCACGTAGAGACAAGGAAGGCTTCTCAGCAGAACATTGCCCAGAGAATCACACTACCTATTGCTAGTCAGAATCAGAATCAGAAAACTTTATTTATCCCGAAGGAAGTGTGCAGGGGTCCCCAAACCGGTCCAGATAGGGCCGCTGTGGGTGCAGATTTTCCTTCCAACCAAGCAGGAGGCACACCTGATTCCACCTCTGTAATCAGTTGGTCTTGATTTTCAGTTATTTAGGTGTGGCTTCTTTTTGGTTGGAACCAATACCAGCACCCACAGGGGCCCTATCTGGACCGGTTTGGGGACCCCTACTGTAGTGCATCATGGTGTCAACTCTTCTCCAGGACTCTGTGGTTGAGTTCATGGCTCAGGTGCCCACGACACCTGTTTACCAGTTGTTCATCCTGGGAACTCTTTTGGTAGGTACCAACCACTGTATACCAGGAAAATCGGACAAGACCTGCCATTTAAGAGATGCTCGGACCCAGTCATCTAACTATCAAACACAATTTGGCATCTTGTTGAAGCCACTTAGATCTTTATGCTTGGCCATTTTTAAGAGCACTTTAAGAACTGATCGTTTGCTTACAGACTAATGTGTCCCAAATCTTGATGATGATTTTAAAATGAGACAACCAATGTAAATTGTAGTGGTGGTGAGTAAATCCTGGTGGTGAAAAAAGATTATTTGCTAAGAATAAAGACTTTATTCTTTTTAAGTCAGAGAGAATTTTTGTCCTGGGGGGATCCCAGCTTAAAGATTCTCCCAAACACGTTCTGGACACAGATAACTTTTTATAGTAGCAAAAAGACCATCACCTTATCAAAAATAGGCAGAAACCATGATGCCTCCCCACATCTCCATGGAAAGACTCCATGGCAATGGCCTTGTACAAGTGCTTTCTGGTCTGATCAAAACATTTAATCTAAAAGCTTTAACTAGAAAACATAGGGTTTGCACAAATAGCAACCTTGATTTAATCATGTCACTGTGCCCTCAGCAATTCAGGCCTGGCTTCGCAACCTTGATCATTAGTCAGCAGAATCACATTAATATGGAATATTTAAAGAAATAACCATTCAGATGTAGGAATAATCACAAACTGAATACACTGTTCTGCCTTAGAATAGAAGTGAATATGTTGATCCTTTAACTACATGTTTAATTTCCCTTACATTAATCATATTACCTGTTATGGGAATGTTTCAGTTTTGTAATTTACTGTACTCATCTGCAGTTTTGCTGTACTTCACAGTTAAATGACCTATCCTAACTAATAATTTATTTCACTTGAAAATGCCTAATTTGGAAGGAAAATGTTCTGGTTTTCTGAATTAAAAGTGAATTAAAATGCATTTTCCTGCATTACAGGAACTACAAAAAAATAAGGTGTGAGATCCTGAATTCCTCAATGCACACCATCGTGAGTGAAAATCTTCCGCAGGACAAGATGAACAAAAACAATAAAAATTTTTTTGTGTATTCATATTGATGAGTGAGTTTTGAGTTACACTTTATTATTGCTAATTTGTGCAGTAAAGGCAAATTCTTAGTCACTTGCATCTTGTTTGCCAATAAACAGTTCACAAGACTGGATGATTTTGAAGTTGTGTTGATATTAAAAAAATGTTGCAATTCTCTTTTCTGAATGATTTATTTATTGAATAGAAAAATGTAACAGATGTGTAAATTGTAGGGAATTAATGGGGAATCAAGTTCCTTCTGATATTTTGATTATTTAGTTGGTAAATATTTGATATAGATCATACTCTGATCCAGATGTAAAATTATGCTCAATTGTTATTTTTGTAGAAACAGATTTAATGTTTGCATGATACTAGATATGAAAGGGCCTTTCATTGTTTCTGTTTATATAAATGTTCTGTTCTTTATGGTACATACATAGGTGGTTCTACACCGGGGCCAGGGTGGGCCAGGGCCCCTGTAGAATTGCTTATGGCCCCCTGCACTGAACAGCCAAAGATTGAAATATAATTTTTTTTATCGCAATGGCTCGAAGAAGGAACTAACGCTATGGGTGTTCTAGAAGGGCTACTTAACGCTGTACATATGTGCACTGACACACACGCAAAACCTTCCACCTCCATCCCCCACACTACCTGGACACAGAGGTACACTGTTGTTCGCACACAGGTTAAATGTGTCCCCCTACAAACACACTGTACCCCCCCCCCTCGGACCCCCAAGTACTTTTGGTCTAGAACCGCCACTGGGTATATATGAAGACATATGAAGGGTGTGGAAGTAGCTCAGTGGGTAGGATACTAGCCTCTGGACCAAATTGCTCCAGGAAGACTGTCCCCTGTTTTAAAGGAATGGAAGTCATTTTGGATAAAAGGCATCTGCTAAATGCCTTAAATATAAAACATTGTGGTCATTTTTTTTTAGATATATTAGAATTATAAAAACTGTAAACTTGCTTAGGCAAGCCAGCAATGACTGCATGCAGTATGGTCACTGTGGAGTGCTTCTGTGAGTAAAGTGCTGGGAAAACCGAAGTTTTCAGTTGTCCTCATTTTATGTCTCATACTAAAATGTATTCAATTAATTTACACAATCAGTCTAAATACAATGCTCCAAAACGAGCAAAAGCAGGTGCTTACAGTGCTTTGTTAATGTATTAAAACATACACTAATATATCCCATTTACATTTGATTGGACTCCACTTGTGCCAAATGAAATTCAATAAACACAAACCTACCTGATGTAATATGTCACAGTGAAGTCATGATGCTTGTAGACTTGTTAGCAGACCTTTTAGGGACATCTGGGGAAAGATACAAGAAACATTTTGCAGCATTAAACATTCCCAATAGGACCATAGTCTCTGTCACTCTCAAATAGTAGAGATTGAGGCCGCCACTAGCAGTGGCAGAGCTAGACTTTTTTACTTGGGGGGGCCAGGGTGGAGGCAAAGCTATTTCAGGGGGACCAGTAAATATAACCTCCCCAAAGAGGAGTTTGCCAGACAGCGCCGTAAGGATTGTCAGATTATCATAAACGAAATTTCCAAACATGTGAAGGAAGGTTGTTATATACCTAATACCCTAATTAATGCCGTAGTAGCATCATGCTGTGGGGATGTTTTGCTGCAACAGGGACTGAGAGATTAGTCAGGATAGAGGAAAGGATGGATGCAGAGGAATATACAACAATCCTCAGTAAACACATTTTCCAGAATACTCTGGATCTCAGACTGGTGTGAGGGTTTAAATTGCAACAGGACAATGACCCAAAGCAAACCACCGAGAAAACAACGTAGTGGCCCAGTCGTAGTCTGGACCTGAACCCAATATATAATCTCTGGGAAGACTTGAAAATGGCTGTGCACAGATACTCACCATCCTGCAGGTTAATGCCTAAAAGAATTGCAGAAAATTGTAATCCAAAGTTGTGTGAAAATTTTACGGTCATTCCAAATAAGACTTGACGCTATCAGACTTGAGATGCTATAACCAAGTACAAAGTGAAGGGTCTGAATATTAGTGGGATATTTCCGGGTGTACCCCGCCTTCGTCTGTAGCAGCTGGAATAGACACCCCCACCCCCATGCCCGACCTCAACTGGATGGATGGATGGATGGATGTTTCAGGTTTGATTTTAAACAGAATCTGGTAATACACAATTGGTTGCTCTTCCTATGCGGTTAAAGGGGTTGTTTTGTCTACAAATGATTTGCTACTAATATGCCTGATGGGAAGTATAGAAAATTTGCCTAATCTTGGAAATAATTGCAGTGTATATAAGTAACAATAAGTTACAAGGTGAATCCTATTCATTTCACTTATTTCACCATATGTTAACTGAATGCACAGTGTTTTTCAAAAACAACCAGATGCACATGGATTTTCATTGGCTACAACCACAAAACACACATGATTATATGAAAACAGATTATACATTCATTTATTTAAAAAAAAATTAGATAGAAGGTTAACTAATTGTATGTATTAGCTACAACTGTGGTAATTCTGATTGGTTCCTTTTGATTTAAATTTGGCCAATCACAAAGCCAGTGGTAAGCCAATCATAGCAGCCCCTAATGATGACTTCATATAAAATCAGGTTGTAGCACCCTTCTCTCTTCCTTTTTTTCCGATTGAAACTTGAACCTTTCATGTAAGCACGGTGACCTCAGCACTGCTTGTAAATTCAGTGCGGTTTTAAGTTTTAAGCACTTGTTACTTTCTTGATTGGAATCTAAATTGCATACAAAACTCCTAAGGTGCTAAGCACTTCAATTCTTTTTTTTTTCAGGAAAGAATACAGAAGGCATGGTTGTTGCAGCTTCCCAGCACCCAGTTGGAGGAGGACCACAAGCCCAAAATATTCCTCCTGGGAATCCTCCTGTGCAGGACAACAGGCCTCAGGTCCCTGGTCCTTTTAGGGGACCACACCCAGACCGGCAACAACATAACTGGCCTTTCTTCTACGTACAGCCACCACAGCCTTACCTGCCGTACCAGTGGCCAATGCCTTGTGTTCCCTATGGTGGCTTCCCTGGTATGGGTATGTATGCTATCTTTGTTGTTAGCCTAACTTTACAACTAAATTTGTGCCTAATGGTCTGCAGTCTGTCGTGTTGCATTTTGCAAACTGTTATGAACATTTTTGGTGTTCACCTTCAGAGCTTTGAAGGAGTGATCAGCCAAATTTTCACCAGTTACACCTTTACCCAATATAACATGTTAGACCAACATGCATAACAAAGCATACGTGTTTTTATTTGTTTTTTTTTTAAGGTTATGGAATGGTGGTTCCACCCTTCCCCCCTCCGTATATGGATGCACCTGGCTACATCCTTCCCCAAGCACAGATGCAAATGGTTGATTACAGACACATGATGCCTCCTCACATGGCACCTTCAATTGCATACCAAAGGCGCCGTTTCCGCTTTCAGCACACAACACCCTCTGGAAGGGTCATGGTTAGTTCAGAAGTACAGACAGAACCTGTACAGGCTGAGGCCTCCCATGTCTGCATTTCTGAATCAAGTTCCATTTCTGAATCAGGGATGGGTGCTGCCTCCATCTGCAATCTGTCACTTGGACCACGTGAAGGTGCAGCAGCTACTCCACAGGAGGCCTTTGGGACACTGTCCAACAAAATAATTGCAGGCAGAGTTAGCACTGCAACCAATGTGTCCTCTGTAGCTCCAAACAGTGAAATTCTCTTTCAGGCTCAAGAGGTGCGTATTGAGTGTAGTAAAACACCTGCTGGACTCCAGATTACTCATGCCACTGAGCTAGCCAGCAATGGTGAGCTGTTGCAGTGCAACTTGGGATCTGTACCGTCTGCAGAGAATGTGGTTTATGGGTGTTGCCATCCTCAACCATTTACAGAAAATAAAGCGGGCTCAGAAGTTCTGAACAACACTGAGTATTTGCTGGAATGTCCAGACATTCTAATGATGGGAACTTGTTCCTCAAGTTACACACTGGAAGTATCAGATGGCAAAAATGTTGAAACCAACAAAGGCATGGAGATTGATGCCCCCACAGTCCAAAGGGATTCAAGCTTGATCAATGATATCTGTAGGAGCTCTAAGAATGTTCGATATAAAATTTTGCGACTGCCCTTTGATATGCAATGTCTGGATGAGTTGCGTCAGATGGAAGCCTCTGTCTGGTCTGTGGAATCTCTAGTGCCTTATGTACCCTCTACTGAATGGATGATGCAGAATAGTCTGCTAAGCGCTAAGAAACCATCCCTGACGACAGTCCTGGAGGCTCCTTCTGAGCTTCCAATGGAGGCCAACAAATTAGCAGTGACTGCTTTAACTCCAAATGAACAAATGATTGAACTGGATGGCCATGACTCAATGACTTCTCTTGAATCTCTCCCTCCCTACATTAATGCTGCCAGTTGGCTGGCCGACTTGAGTAATGTCTACAATAAACAAACCTCAAAAGTCCAGCAAGAGATTGACGACAACAGAACCTGGCCAGAGGGGAAACTATCTGAGTTTAATGTTAGTAAGAATACCAAAGTGCAATCATCTGTTGGCCCCAATTCTGGTTCTGCCTCATTTAAAGAGCTAAAAAGCAGACACGGAAGTGGGACTGCTGGACTTCGCCTTTCTAATCCGCATAGTTGCCTGGTTAAGTCACGTTTGGGTATGACTACCTCTCCTGAACCTAAAGTCAGAATCTGTAAGAGCTGCCAAATAAAACAAAGGACTGGCAGCATCTCTGGTAGTCCAGACTCCACGGCCCGCTGTGTGAAACGGCACAAGGCTTCTCATTTGAAGGGAGACAAAACTAAAGTTCACTTGTGTTCACTATGCATTGGTGACACTGGAAAAAAGGCTAGGTGTAAAAATGCTGCAGCTACATTAGGCACTTCTGGCTTGCAAAATGTGCATGATAAAACAACTGAATGGGAAGTCTCAGAAAACTGTGCATATCCTGCTGTGGGACAGAAGGGTGCAGATGGCCAAAAGAAGCTGTATAACACTGAAAGGGTGCCTCCAGGGAGACACACTGAGAAATGCAATATGGCTCGTCAGTCCAAGCTTAGAGAGCAAAATTGCTCTTGTGAGGACTCTCAAACTGTCAGTAGCTCCACTCCAGCTTGGGGCATTAATGGATGCACCCAGCATGATGCAATCTGGGAAAAGAATGAGGAAAACATGGCTATGTACACAAAAGAAAGGTGGAGAGATGCTGAGAACAGGTTCATTTCACAGAAACAAAAAGGTAAATTGGTTAGTTAAAATGCCTTGGGATTTATGATGTAGAACTCCACAGGGTTCTCATTTGTATTCTTTTACTGTAGAAAAGTCCCAGAGAGGAGGAATGCAAGAATCTGACGCTGAGAGTACCAAAAGTACAGGAAAAATAAGGACCAACCAACACAAACTTTTTGCACAGACACCAGGTAATACACTGAATTTCTTTACTTAAGTAACGTTGCACAAACGTTCTGTATCGCATTAACTTTCACTTATTCTGTTCCAGTTGTGTGTTCGTTTAATTTATTATACCTATGCAGTGTTACTTGACAATAGAGCCAATATGTATATCATGGCTAATCGGACACTGCCTATAATTTACTTTAGGTATTCGTGTAGTTTTGCAAACAACTTTGCCAATGTAAGTGTGTTGCATATACCTTGTTGGGGGCTGTGTGGCTGAAGACTCATCACTAGACCAAGATCAAGTGATCAGCATGAATAACCTAAAGTTTATTTTAAAGGGGTTGCTAGAATTTATGAAATGTTGATATATAATGTATTACTTGCTTTTAATGCAACAAGCTTTCTTCCAGAAATTCACAGAAGAGACACAAGATGTTGACACTACTGCACAGTACCCAAATGGAGAGACCACTTAATCACGTTTTAATGTCACAGTTTTGATTTCAATCCCTTTAAAACTGATCACAGCTCACCATTTTATACAGTGATTGAATAAAGCACTTTTGATATTTCTCTCTTGGATTCATTATTTGTGATCTGAAATTAAGTCTGATGCTTGGCATTGGCCTATAGTAGTGTGCTTTATTTGTTTTATGGCTGGAAGATGGTTGTGAAATTTCAAACCTGCTAGACAGTGGGGATCTGCAGTTTTATTTGCAAATGAATTTGGAAAAACATTTTCAAATATTAGGCTGCTGTTTTAAACATGGTTTTTCTAATCAGTTATATGAAGTTAGAGCTCTGGATTTCCACTGAGGAGAATGATCAGGTCATGCTGCACTGAAGGTCAATCTTTTTGTTTTATCTATATTCAGATATGTTTGGCTTTTTACCAGGCCATTAACTGTCAAATGGCCTTGTCATTCCTGCTTGTGAAACTGTCCAAACTTGATATGGTTTGAGCTGTGCATTGCAGGGCTCACTGTGGTTGTGCTGGAGGTGTTTCTTGCAAGTCAGGATGCCCAGGATCCAGTTGCAGAGGGATATGTTCAGGGTCAGTGCTCTCAGCTTCCCAGTAAGATGCTGAGGAATGGTGTTAAATGCTGAGCTAAAACATATGAACAAAATTCTGAAACAAGTGTCTTTTTTGGTCCAGGTGTGTGAAGGCATCATCCTTGAGCAATTTGGGGAATATGTAAAATACAGGGGGACTAGTAAAGGGGGTAGCTGTGATTATGTGGCTCATCATGGGCCTATTAATGCTCATGGAGATTGATGTGGGAGGAGATTGTTATTAAGGCAGGACAATGGCAAGTTTTGACCTGGGTATGATGGTTGTTGAAGCCCATTGGAATGACAGTGGTGTTTAGAGAGATAATATTTGGTGTCAGGACTACATCAAGAAATTAAGTGGTTGTAATGAAAAGGATTTTACTTCTACCGTAAACTTCTGTTCTTATTTGCCCAGCATTGCTCTCTAGCCAATCAAGGCAGTTACTACAATACATTAGGATGTGATTTAAAAGCAGAACATGCCAGATAATGGTTAGAAGATGAGGTGAGGTCACAAGCTTCACTGGTGTGGAGTTGCAAAGCAGTAATCAAATCCATGACGAGTAATGCAGTTCCGATTTGCGAAAGTCTTGGCCTCTTTCACACAAACCTGGAGTGCAGTCCTGTGTATACGTCACAAAGTCTAGTAGAAGAAATAGATAGGGGAGTTGTACAGAACGGTTGGCTGTAGATAAATGAAAGTGTAAACACAGCAGAGCTTGTACATACGCAGATGTTATGCATGTATGAACAGTTTCTGTGGGAGTGTGTCACGATTTCCAAAATGTTGGCACTCTGGTGGGGGGGAGGGCGTTATGGGGATGCCTAATTATAAATACAGTCGTGATCAATTAATTGGACAAAAGTGGGTGGGTGGATGAAATTGCATTTCAGCAAAAGTGGAGTAGCTCTTTTACAGCAAGAGCACACTGGGACAAAAATACTCCCCTAGCATCTTGGGGTAGGGCTCACCATATGCAATTATGCACACCAACCATCTTTACGTGCCCATGAATGTGTATACCAGCAAATAGTATTCAGTAGAAGTAGTATGTGAACGCACCTGGCCAAAAATTTAGCTGAATCTATTAATGAGTATTGAGGGAAAAAGAGAGTGCATTCTGCATTTGTGCAGAATATTTCCACTGCACTGGCATTGTTGAATGCTTCAATTTATGCATATTTTGCTAATGCTACATGCTGGATCTCAACAGTTTTCTGAGCTGACTGAAATAGCATGAACTCCATAGGCAGTTGTACACAGGGGGCCAGGGGTGGGGCAGGATCCCCGTTGAATTGCTCCTGTCCCCCCTGCACTGAACAAATAAATATAAAATACTTATCGCGACATGTGCTGGCTCGAAGAATGGAATTAAAGCTCTCTGTGTTGTAGATGGGCTACGCTGATACCCCCGGTTGTACGTGTGCCCCCATAAAAACACACTGGCACCCCTTTGGCCCCCCTGTGTAATTTTGGTCTAGAACCACCACTGATGATATCCACATGTATTGGTCATCCTACAATCCTAGAATCTGTGTTCATGCCCAGGCAACTGTTAGGGCCACTGAAAGGGCTTAATCTTTTAACAAGAAACCAAACTAACTTCGTTACTGTAAAAGCATTAAAAAAGAACAGTTCCACTATTGGATAAAATGTTGTGCAAAGTCTTAGTCTTCCCATCCACTATTTATTTTCAACTCACCACCTAACACAAATGTATACCTACAACTACAAGTCTTAAAAGATTCCTCTTTTTATTAATAAGTATACAAAAAGTACATTCAAATTCTCATATGAAGTGGCTGATATACAGTATTTCAAGTACATTTTCAGTAACAGTGTTATGGCCAATTCACCTGTGCCAGACCTCCGGCATTTTGGCATTGTTCAGCAGAACAATTGATCTTTTTTGGCACCTAATATAGGTCTCATTATATAAAGAAAAATCTAGCAAATGTTAGTGTTGATTTTCTACTTTGACAATCCACAGCTGATGAAAAATTAAATTAATAGTAATGACTTTTTGCCTCAACAGATTACACCACTGCAGGGGAGATAAAGTGGTTCTGCATGACCACAGCCACACAGGGTGTTAAACATAAAAACAAAAGATAAACACAAATGAACATTCCCTACTGACATAACAGAGGATCTATACAAGGTATTAATTTAACAGCATGTGACAGCATTTGATACAAAAACTTGAAGCCTCACCTTCCATTTTTAACCATTTCAATATAGTTTCATTACATCCTGCAAATCCACAAATGTCACAATTGAGTAAACGTATCTCTAAAATAATTTATAAAAAAATAACAGCGCAAAGAAAATAAATTGCTAAAAATCTATAAAACGTCAAGAAAAAGAACAATTTCTAGTAAATTCTAGAATTTGAGCTAAAATAACATATATACAGACAAACACAACAGAGATCAAATAGATTTTTCAAATATAAAAATCTGGCTCCAGGTTATCAAATAGAAAACATACAACATAAAGTACTGAACCCTTTGCTCTACCAGAGGAAAGTGTTTGGTCTGTGTTTTTAATCATTTTAGTCCAAAGGATGAAAGCATAGTTTTGTTATATTATCTATGAAACCTACCAGTAAACATCAGGGTCAAGTTTATTTTACACTGAACTGATACAAATGTCCAGCATCATTTACTGACTTTGGTATCAACTGTCTCCAAAAACTTGCTGCTTTCAAGATTTTTTTCAAGAAGTTACATGTCACATTCTTTGTCACATATGTGATCTGGCTCTGGGTTTAATATATTAAATCTGTCTGTAGCCTTAAAAGTCTTTTTTGTTGGGATGACAGACTATTATAAGAATAATGCATTATTAACACTGCATGAAAAATGAAGAAGTCATCTATGGAATCAATTTTCCTGAGATCCCCTCTTACAATGCATTTTGGGGTTATATTCCCAAAACAGTCACTATGTAAATGCTAATATTTACATGGCCACTTTGCAACATTGACCTCAGTTTTGCCCTGTGTTATGCTTCAATATAGCATTAGTGAATATGGCAGTACAATACTATAGTTTGAAAAGGTTGTTCAATGTAAAAGCACTTGTTTTTACAAATGTCAAATAAAATGTGCATTTTGTGCTATGGACCTTTGAAACTGGAAGCAGTTCCTGACTGCCTCATTAATTTAAATTAACAAAGATATCTGCTTTAACAATAAATGCTTCTAGTTATTGTGGTACAATACATTTCTTTGTCATAGGCTTGGTCTAGACACATTATAAGCGCAGAGACGTCAGAGAACTTAGCAATGAATGGTATTACTTTTTCCCCCTTTATTTCTTGTCTCTTTTCTCTGCTTTTTTGCTTGATTCTTAAACTCCCACCATCTTTCCCCTGTTAAAGCATATAACCCCCATTCTATCCCGATCTTAACAAATGTTTTCTTTCTCTGTTATCTTTCTGTTAATTAGAGATCAATGTGACATTCTCACATTTCCCATCTTATTTTATGTATTTTAAATACACAGTATCCCTCTTAATAAAAATCTTTTTACCACACTTAGGTATTATTGTCATTATCTCCATACATTTCTGCTAGTTTGTGAAATCGGGGACCCCAATCATTTAGATAGTTGTAGTCGTGGTCAGTGTGTGAGGCAGCAGACTGCAGTGAGCTCAAAGATTCCGCTACAGATCCTTCACCTTCGTATGCATATGTATGAAGAGAATCATACGGTGGGGCACATGGGTCCAAATCAGTTTCATAGAGTTTAGCAAGCATATAGCTGTGAACACAGTTACTGTTTTCTTCTGCCCTGTTAGGGCAAGGGTGAGGGACATAACCTGAAAGTCTCTGGATATCAAGGACCGTGTCCTGGCACTGTTTACTATAGTTCACCAGCTGCTCCTCACGCGGGCTCCAGAGAGCATAAATATCAAAGGCTGCAGTGTCCTCTTCTCCTCCACCCTCATCATCATAACACACTATATTCTCATGCATATTTTCATCCTCCTTGGTCAGAAAGTGCATTTTACTGTGTCTGCGCAGTGACATTGTCAGTATGATGATCACTGTGGACAGAAGACACAGATTTTTAAAGAAAGATATTTGTATACATTCATCACATAAAAGGAGTCATATTCTATACAGCTCAGGAAAAAACAAGAGACCACGGCAAAAAAATAATTTACTAGAGCAAGTACTGAATTGAACAGCTCTGCCTTAGTTTTTTTAGAACTGCTGACACTATTTCTCTTCATTTCCAAATGAAAATATTGTTCTTTTAAGCATCATTTTAAAGGAAATGACAATACATCAACATAGGAGAAATGTCGCAGTTTTTACTGAATTTGAATAATTCAAAGAAAACACATCTCTTGTTTACTCTTAAAGAAAACAGCAATAATTACCTTTGATGTACTAGTAGTGTTTTGCCATCCAACTTGTCAAATTAAAAGAGGATTAATTATGTAAGATGTGATTCAAATGATCACTAATCAGAACCCCATAAAGCAGAATGAGGTGCTTGTGTAGGAATTTAAAAGACACTGGCATGGAGTGGTTTTCATACTTAAAGAAATGCTGATTTAAAAATAAATTGCAGTGGTCTCATTTTTTCCCAAGAAAAAAAAACAAACTGTTGTCATGAATCCTTATGTAAATGGTGGTCTTTATTTTCTGAATTTGAACACATGATCAAATATAGATTTTTTTTCCTCAGAAAGCCGTTTTCAATCTGGAATATTAAACCTCTCATTATTGGATCTAAAATGAGCTTAAACTTTTTAATTACCATATTCACAACATCCCTGTAAAATGTCTACTTTGTATTGCCAAGCTTTCTTCATCTGTATGCATAGCTTTACAAATCATTGCTACTTTATATGGAATAACAAGGACAATTTATATACATATATACATAAACAAATGATCAACTTTATGATAAAGATAAAGGTTAAGGTTATTCTCTCCATTACTCTTCATTTTGGAAAATAAGCATTAGCTGATCAGTTATTTTGGAAGGATAATCTTATTTTACCTGTGAAGATTTTCTGTTACAGTATACCCTTCTTCCCTGTACACTGTCCTTTATGTTAAATACGATTTTTAAGTGTATCTATTAATAAGAACAAATCTCTAAGAGCTCTCTTCCAAAGAGATATGATTACTTTACCGTATGCCATGTTTTACTGGAATCAGTCTGTAGATTATTTGGCATTGAATACAGTATACCTAACTGTTACATAATTACTAGTAAAATCACTGAAGTATCTAACTAAATAATCAATTAAATCTATCCAGCTAAGAGCTACAATATAAGAAGCTATAAGAGAGACATTAATGTGAATTGTAGTTTTTGTTATGTATGTGTTATGTGTGTTGAGAAACTGCGTTTATTCTGGTATTGCCCATTTATAAATTATTTAAAGTTTTGTTAAGTCAATGCCTAAAACAGTAACAGCTTGCACTGTTGAAAAATCTTAATATGTTTTTCTACTTAACATTACAATTTATGTGTAAAACAAATATTTTTTTGCACATCTTCTTATACAGTGCTCTTACCATTGTACTGTCCACCTTATGACAAAGGAAGGCAAATTTCCCACGTGTGGGACTGATAAAGGTTTATCTTATGTAATCTCTATATAACTATGTAGACAACAGACTCAAAAGGACATGATGTGGGAATGGTACAGTGGAACAGTTTTTAACATGTTTTTAACATAAGACATTTGATCTCACCATACATTTAAGTGGAAAACCACTCTAAAGCAAAATTATAGAAGCTAATTAAGCTTGTTTCTATCAGCTTGTTTCTAAGAGTAGTGTAGTGCAGCAGGATGGTGGCCCAGCAGTGTTGTTGTAATTTGATTCAGTAAGTCTCTTACCAAATAGGATAAGGGTGCTGGTGAGAATGGCTACAAGTGCAGCTCCACTCAAGCTGGCAGGTAGTGTGTAAGCTTCGGCGTCACAGGATAAAACATTACCATCGGAGTCACAGCTACACACTCGTATGGTAAGGGTGCTGGTGCTGGACTTAGCAGGCTGATCTCCATCAGACACAAAAATGGGCAAATAATACACGCTCTGAGTCTGGGATGACCAGCCACCATGTCTGGTTAAAATCCATGCTGAGTTATCTGGGGAAAAGTGAGGGGTGAAATATATGTAATTAATTTAATCTGAAATGTAATGTAATTGAGCTATTGTAGTTATAACTCATCAAAATGATTAATTTAGTAAGTAAGAAACCTACTCAACAGTTAAGACAATGCTTATTGAAAACTGCTCATCATGTTAAATGAAGGCTTTGCACACAGCTCTGAGAAAAGTTAGCAGGGGTTCTGATAGATTAAAAGGGTCTTATCTTAAACTTAATTTTTTGGCCCAAACTTTGAAATCCTGATAAATCTGAATTTATGAGTATTCTCATCTGAGTATTCACAGCAGTTTTCACAACATACATATCAAAAGAGACACAATTATAGAGACATTATATCTACACTCTGATATATCACCCTGCTTTCATTGCTCTGTTCTTTAACATTGCTGTGTTTGCTTGGTAAAACGCAAAACGCACTTTAACATTCTATTTGCACATTCCATCTGCACATTGCACATACTGCTGCTAAATTACTTTGTTTAAATACATATTCAAATCATATCTACATTCATGTAACTTGGTGCTCCAATCAGTATTCACTTTAGGTTTGTGTTTTAGAAATGTTTTAATTATTTTAATCTTTTTTTATATTGTACTTACACGTAACATATATTTACTTGTGCCTTACATAAACTTATTTTTATGTCTTAAATCCAGTTTTTTATGTTCAAATTTAATTGCCTAAAATAATCTGTACTGTCAAATGGTGCAGTTTAGAATAAAATTCACTGCGTGTTGTACTTGTATGACTATGCATGTGACAAATAAAAATCTTGAATCTGGCATCTTGAATCTACACATTGTTAGCTTTCACTTGTTTAATCAACAGGCTTTCAGACACTCAAAATAAATTTTAAGCTATATTAAACTGTTAAAGCTGAAAATTGTTGTGTGATGTTATTTAAAAAAAAGAAGTAGAAGTATATTAGACTAAGTTTAGACTAAGACAACTCCTTGTTGCTTCCTTAGGATGAAAGTTGTAAAAAGTGGAGCATAATTAAAATAAACTGTATTAGAATTAAACGTTAAAGTTAGAATAACTATTAACATTTAAAAGTAATACTTTAATATAGGTTTAGTGTATTGAAGTGCTGTAAATTGAAGAAGTGGCTAAGTACTGGAAATTAAATTTTGCATAATTTAGGAATGGGTTCCAAGACCAAACCACAGAGAAATATGAGAAAACAAGGAAATAATTTGGACATACTTTTAGCCAACAATGGTATTAGTATAATCATGGTAGTTGTATGGTATGAATCCTTTATAAATCCAGGTGATATTTTTGTTAAGCTTCAAGCAAGTAAGGAAAGCTCAACAAATAGAACCAGAATTATCACACTACTGGCATACTTGTGTTCGGTTCATGTTTATTCTCACCTTGGTTATCTAGCAGTGTGAAGTTTGGGTTAGTGGCTCCCTCTGGAGCTAAACCGTAGTAGAAATGCTGTCCCCCTGTAGGCTCATCTAGATCCACAGCTGTAATTGTCTGGATCAGCTGAACAAAAACACACAACAAAGCAGTAAAGTTATTTAAATGAACATAAGGGAGCAATGTATGTGGAACTGAAAAATCAAATGAAAAAAGTAACGTAATTGTTTTGTCAAATGTGGTGGTGCTTATGGCTGCTTTACTGCTAGTGGTCCAGGAACTCCCTGAAAATGAATGGCATAATGAATTTCACTGATACCAGTGGAGTTTAGCCTAAAATGTGTCTTCTTGTGTCAGAAGACTGGAAGATGGAATTTTCAGCAATATTTTTTCAAAATACAGATTTAACAAGAAGGGTGCTGATAATTCTGAGGTTAATTGTGTGTGAAAGTTTTTGAGACAAGAACCTGTGAATTCAGAATCTAGATATGTTCTCTGGACATATGCATGCACAGACACCTGAAGAAGCCAATGACACCTAAAGTCCCACAGGAGGTATGCACTCACATGAGAAATGCAAATGCAAATTTGAACTTTGTGTTGTCAGATTGTGTTGTCACTTCCTGTGCTATAATAATATGGATAATTATGGTTTTCTTACCTGTCCTGCTTTTGCATTTTCACACACCAATGCCTCATTATACTGCATCAATGATGGTGGGTTATCATTTATATCTAGAATCTTTATGGCCACAGACACACTCCCAATCTGTGATGGGTTATCTGTAATACACACACACACACACACACACACACACACACACACACACACACACACACACACACAAACACACACACACACACACA
>JBBKCR010089291.1:0-18774 GCA_037577295.1 Ladigesia roloffi | reverse complement strand
GGGAGTGAGTGATGACGTGTGAGCTTAACCCTTTCCATGCTCCTGCTGTTCTGAGCTCCATAAAGGCAGTGGAGTCCACTCCCTTTGAGTTTACCTGCTCTCATGATTGTTCCTTGCCTCCGTTAACGATCTCAGCTTGAAATTGTTACAATATATTTATAAATAGCATACATTTCTACCTTAATTTCAAAGTCTATTTTAAAGGCTTGGCTCTGCCAGAAATATGTGGACACCCTTTCGCAAATACCGCTTGCACTATATATTGCGAATGGTCTTGCTAAATACTCGTGATGGAATTAAAAAATGTATTATCTTCTAAGTAGATTGATTTCCGTAGATTTAGACCAGGTTTCAAAAGAAGGTAAGCAGCGATCTAGGTTATATCTGTTCTTTTGGTTTGTGTGCGTGCTCTAAACATTTTCTCTTCGCCAAGGAGGTGTATCACAGAGCTACTCGCGTTGTTTGCTGTCAGTGAGTGGAGTGTCAGAATTGCAGGTAGCTAGTCACCCTGTATGGACTACTAGTTTATAGTATTCGGGCTTTGATATATAGTGTTTTGCAACTGGCACACAATCTATCGTGTGTACCCTATAGTTTTTGTGTCAGGAACAGTTGTGTTTTATGTGTAACCGAGGTTAGCCCAAGTTTGCATCGCTAGCTAGGCTACCACTATCCTAGCCACTGCAATAATTATTTTCACTGAGGTTACTGTTTGTGGAAAATCGTGCTTTCAGGACATACAGCACATAGAAATAACACTGTAACTTCAGCACGGCAAACAGCATCTTTACTTTGGTGCTTGGTAAAACAAAGGCAGACTGCCTCAACTTCATTGTAACCTAATTGCAGTGTTTTGAAATGCATCACATTAAGGTATTCTGCCTTGGTTTTCCCTCGTCTCATTTTTACCAAAAAACAACAACACTGACTCAAGATATTTTGCTACATGATAGCAAAACATTGTTTTAAAAATGGCAATATCTAATTTTCACTCATAACTGATGTTACGGTCTTTTGCCTTTGCAGGGCATTGTAGTGGCCAGCACCATTCTCTATACTGTGGTGTGCTAGGGTGCCAGAAAGTGGGATTTAATACACGAATCAAGAAAGTAGGCTTGGTGGAGGGTGAGAAATTTGACAGTGTGTATATCGTGGCTGAAAGGACAACATTGTCTAGACTTGAGACCATCATGAAGCAGAATGTGAAATCCAAGATTGTGCTTGTGTGGCTGGCTCACCGCTTGGCTCTGCACATTTTAAACTCTATGTATTTTTTTTTTATGAGGTTCACCTTGTCTATGTTTGTGTATGAATGCTCAGGATGATTAAGAATCAAATATTTTATGGATATTTGTGCAGCTGGCAACAGTAAAAAACCAAACGGCCTGTGTGCCCCTTACCTGGTGGATGTGACCAATTACTTGTGCCAGATTGAGGCTCTGCTGACGAAGAACCGGTGACGCTATGGGCTGCGGGGTGGTCAGCTACTAACGATGAAAAACTTGCTAGCAATGTCCCTGGAGTTGGTGTCCTCACCAGCAAACATTCTTCAAGATATTCAGTCCTGCTTTCATCGTTTCGCATCCTGACGCAACCTGGCTCCTCTGGGCACATGGGTGGTCCCGGTGTATGGCAAGGCAGAATGCTTCACTCCGCGCCCTCACTGGACACGTCTTTGGGCCCCAGGTGGTACTAAAATCTACAATCTGAAGCCACTGTGAATTTCTGTAGTAGAGGACTCCTCCTTCCTAAAATGTGGGCTCATAAATGCAATATCCGTGGCGAACAAGATTCTTCAGGATAACTTCACAGAGCAGAGATTGTCTTTACTGTTTATCATGGAAACATGGATGATTGCGGGTGAGTCCAGCGTCGTTTTGGAACTTTTGAACAACTTCCGGTTGGGGTGGAGGAGCAGCTACTGTCCTGAAGAGCAATGTGGGTTTTCAGTTGCTCTCTGAAATGAATTTTTAATATTTTGAACTGAGCTATTACACGTTACAATGAAAGGAATCGGTCGTGTGCGCCCTACTCTACAGACCCCCTAAGTATAATAAGGATGTTATCAAAGAATTTTATTGCTTGCCATAAATGGAAGTCAGATCGGCTTTACATGTCATATGAACTCTTAAAAGAAAGCTGGCACACATATCAAAAGACTGTGAGAGCAGAGAAAAACAAATATCTCTCTGACATGTTGTCTAAAACTGTGTGCAATTCCCATTTTCTTTTTAAAGCCACAGGCGCTGTACCTTATCCTGTGCAGTATGAGGTAGAAATGTCCTCTTGGGCCTTTGA
This sequence comes from Ladigesia roloffi, assembly GCA_037577295.1. NCBI lineage: Eukaryota > Metazoa > Chordata > Actinopteri > Characiformes > Alestidae > Ladigesia > Ladigesia roloffi. The sequence goes on along the minus strand of JBBKCR010089291.1, from coordinate 16,476 downwards.
TTTGTTTCTTATTTTGCTGAAATAGTTGCCAAGATATGGTCTAATATTGTTAGTCCTCTGTCCAACCCATTCCCAGATACATCTGTTCTTTTACTTTTAGCAACCTTGCGCCGGTATCTTTTAAAGGACTTTCTGACGGTCTCGTCAGTAGACTCAAACCTTCATGCTGACCAACTGACCCTGTCTCTCCACATTTTTTTTTAAGAGGTGTAGACAACCATAAGCCCTATCATTCAGGCAATTATAAACAATAGCCTTATCTCTGGTGTGGTGCCTCTGTTTTGCAAATAACCTGTAGTTGAACATTTATTGAAAAAACAGGTATGGACACTTTAGAGATATCAAATAACAGGCCAATCACCAAACTTCCCATAATTGTGAAGATTTTTTGTGAAGGTATTAATGAGAGCAAATCTGGGACCAGAGACCCACAAATGAATTTAGGCCCTTTTGATAGTCACCTCAAACATTCGGCCACCAAACTTGGAATCACTATGGAGAGTGAGTTTAAATTTGACAAGCGAGTAAATGCTGTGGTTAAATCTAGCTTTGATCATCTTAGGCTTAAACAGGTTGTTCATGCTTCTATATTTTCGTGGCTAGACTACTGTAATGAACTTAATACTACAATTAGTTACTTTACGCTTTACTGCTTACAGTTCAAAACACGGCAAAACGTCTTTTAACTGGGAGCAAAAAACGTGAACACATCACCCCAATTTTAGCTTCTTTGACTCCCAGAGTGTGTTTAGAGATGTTATTTTTTTACTATAATGCTTTGAATGGACTAACCCCTCAGTATATCACAGACCTTATCGAAATATACACATGGGCATGTGCCCTGAGGTCTGGGGGCCGGCTCCAGCTTGTGGTGGCTAAGACGAGACTTAATCTCAGGGGGGACAGAGCTTCTCTGTGGTTGGCCCCTGACACTGGAACTCTCAGTTTTAAAGTAAACATATCCACATGAATGTCTGTTCCTAAGGTTTCTGAACAGAACATTGTTTAGAACAACAAACTTCTTTTGCCAGACTTCCTGTAGTACATCCAAGTGCCATCCCTAAATCAGTTTAGCAATCCCTGTGCTGTCCACATGATGTCAAAGTAAATGTGCAGGGGTCAGCCTGTTTGCTCAGAATGGACTGTGGTCATACAGCACTGCAAATAGCAATCTATATACTGGTTGTCTTTCCCTGGACCACTTTTAGTAGGTAAAAGCCACCGCATGCTAGGAGCACCCCACCAGACTATGGACTTTTGGAATGTGCCTGGTACCAAATAAGTACTCGAAAGTGTACTTTGAGAAGAATTGCCCCATCGGTGTATCAAGTGGTTTGTTTATATCCTCCTTGCTTTATGGTTTTGACTTTTGACTCTTGTCAAAGTTACTCAAATCCCTTTTCCTGTCCGAACACATCAGTTTCAAGAATGCCCTTGGCGGTTTGAAACATAAAAAAGGAATAAATCTGGCAGCACACACTGAAGGAGTAGAAGACTTTGTAAATATTAGACATAGTCCATTAAACACCAGAAAGCCTCTCAGACCCTGAAGCAACAGTGGCAGAAGAGCATGAATATATAAGGGCATCTTACTGACCCCTTTGTAGTTTACCTCACCATAGGGGCTTTTATCAGCCCATATAGCCACACTTTGAACAATTTTGATGTACACAATTTCATTACATGACTCAAAGTTCATTTGCCAAGCTAAAGGGTTTACAGTTAACAAAGTTTGTTTGTGCTTACACATCTCATGCACAAACATCGTTGTTCTATTGAAATCTTTTTAGGAAACTAAAATTGTTCTTCTTGTGCATTAAATAAAGAACCCTATTTTAGAACATTTATTTTTGTTTAGAATTAATTTGTAGCAGCTTATTTTTTTTACATGTAAATTACAATAAATTGATCTGACTCATATAAATGTCTTTGGACGGACTGGCTCACAGTCTTCATTTAATGCAGCTTATCAGCTCGCAGTCAATGACTGTCATAGACCCTCTAGTCTGTAATCACGGTTCATTATGGAGGTGCTCCTTCGCATTGCACAGATGCTTGACTGGATTGATACTGGGAATTCAAAGTCAGCTCCTTGAATTGCGTGTTTGGCACCTTTCTATCATAGCCAGCATTTCAGCGTATGCGTTGTTTCAGCAATTTGCTCTAAAATAGCTCTTTTGTGGGAACAGGCAAGCCTTTGCTCCCCAGCTGTCCTTCCCTGGACCATTTCCATTGGTACTTAGCACTGCATTCCCAGCATACTTCACAAGTGTGTAATTTTGGACCTCGTCACTTAGCTTTCAAAATTTACTGCTTTGGTTATTTATTCTGCTTCTTGATACCTAATTTATGCCAGACCTTGACAGTTGCCACTGCAACAAAGAAATCAATAGAATTCACCTGTTAGCAATTTTCAAGTTATATGTGATTGGTGCATATTTTTGTAGCCCTGATCTTGTGACCAATAACACTTGGCCTCTCACAGAGCAGACTGACAGGCATGTTTAAATGTGTTGCAATTCTCAAGATTTGCTGTGGAATGTTTTTCTTTTAACAGTAGCCAAAAGTTATTGGATTATATCTGCTTCACTACTTCATTAACAACCTGCAATTGTTTCTTCTAATCACATCCCCATATCTAATGCCGACAGACAGAGTGGGAAGCCAGAGCACAGGGTCAGCCATGCCCTGAGAGAAGAGGGGAATTAACTGCCTAGCTGTAAGGCATAGTGGTAATGAGTTAGAAGTGTATGTGTTCACTTGCTTGTGATTCACACGGCAATGGGGTTTGGCTTTGCCCACCATCCAACCACAGACACACATTGAGTGTTTGATATGGAGCTTGACACTGCATTGATTCAAAACAGCATTATATGGTCTGCAGCTATTTCATTTGCAACACATTGAATTGAATATTTTCAGAAGTGAGCCACCAGATTATTTTGCCACCTGCAGAGGATAAACCGCATGGCTTATTAGCTTGGTGTTGTGTGACCTCCTAAAGGGGTTGAGTGCTCCTTCTGAGTGGCTGTCCTAATAGCTACATAAGTCTGTCTCAGCTCATGTCTACCAGCACAAATGTACTTGATCTTATCGTGATCACAATGAATGTGTTTTTTGGTCATGTCTCTTTTTCTCTTTCTCTCTCTCGCTCTCTCTCTCACACACACGCAAACACAAACATACAAATACCTCAAAAATCAATTTTTTACTGGGAGCCAAAATGGTGAATGTGTATCATGAGCAAAATGTTTAGCTGTGCATTTGCCTTAGCAGCACCCAGACAATTCTTGCTTGGCTCAACACAAACAAAACATCAGGACATAAACAAGGTTTTTTCTCTCCTCCCTGTTATGTGACAGACTCACTTCCCCACAATTCTCCCTGATCAAAACTAATGCCTCAATAAGAATTGCCTCCCGGGAAGTGTCTGCTGAACGCAGCAAAGCAGGGGCCATTTGTTTCCCTGCCGCACAAGAGACACAAACGCAAAAGCCACAGCCAACCTGGCTCAACTGGTATGTTGTAAAACGTTATCCCTCAGGTACAGAAATTAATAGACTGTTTGGACTGGCCGTAATGCTGACAATTTAATTTGTGCTAGAGGGACAGGCAGAGATCGTAAAAACCCCAGCACTTTTACCAAACCTCAACCTCATCGCGTGGTGTGACCAGATATGTTCCAAAAGGTGATGGTCATTTATGGGCTGGTGGGTAACAAAAGCATGTAGGCTCTTTATTGTGGGATTATAATGCACTCTGCTGTGATTCATGTGGCTCATTTTGCATTGTATTATTATTTATTATCCTTTGGGCAACGTTCTATCTCCTCAGGATAAACTCTGATGCCTTTGCCATTTTATTTTATGGATATAGACTTGAAAGGGCCTGAGATAGCCTTTCCATCAGTGACCTTTTCAAATGCAATACTGCAGTCATGTGAGTGGGGTATTTTTTTGCACATGCAAGAGCCACAAAAAGCTGGCCGTTCTAACCCCTGTGGATGAATTAATAACCATTTTTGCACACGTAAAGAGGATGCATTAGTAGTGCCTAGAATTTCCTTTGAAAAGTAGCTCTATAAGAGTCTTTTACTTTCATAAGCAGAAAGCAAAGATATATTTTGTGGAAATCAGTTTAAAGACCTCTATTAAAGTGTTCCACCTCTTTCCTCCTCAGCTCCCTAGTCAGTGTGTCAGCAGAGGAAAATGTGTGAAAAGAAGTTCATCATTAATGTTGGGGGATTACATGTAATGTGTGGATGTGGAATGTTTACACAGTGAACTGATATTTTTATTGTTTATTCACTCACTTTATGAATCTATCCTCTTGGACAAATGTTCTGCTCTAACATCAACAGTATCTACCTCCAAAGTGAACAAACAGCTGGGTTTACTGGTTTTTCATACTCACAGCTGGAACTTAACTGGCTCCGCAGCAATAAGATGCTGTTTTATCGGCTTTTCTGTTTTTTGTTTGTTTGATTGGATTTCTTCAGTCACACCTTAAAGACTAAAGATTTGGCAACGTCTCTTTATGTAATATAGTGTCTCTTGTGTTCTCTTTGAGCAGCCTATTTAAGCACTGCCTGCTGTAATTCAACATTGTACAGTTCTCCTGTGTTTTCTCCACTTTCCTTCTCTTTGTTATTGTTTAACCCTGCCATGTGTCTGTCTGCCATGTAAGTTTGTTTTTGTTTTGATGCCAGTTTCCATCCTAGTCCCATCTCTTTGACAGTGTTTCCAAATAAGTGTCATTCCTGTGTTGTCCCCAGCCCAGGGGTTTCCCATTGTCTAGTCTGTATGTACCTCGGTTTCAGTCTATGTTGTTTGGTTCTCTGTGTTTTTGTACCAGGGTTTAGTGACCTTGTTTTTTGTGCTGTTGTTTACCTTAGTGTTTGGTTTGGACATAGCTCATGTTTGTTCTGGATGTTAGTCCTACTGTTTTGCTTTTGTGGTCTCTGCATATCTCTGTTCTCCTCTGTTCTGTTGTGTTTCCTCTTCCTTCTGTTGTCATTCTACTTTGCCTTGTTTTGTGTTGTTTTACTGTATTGTTAGTTATTTTTTTGTTTTGGTTTATTTCTGTTTATTTCTTGTTTAGAATTTCATTTTCTGTTTTTTGAATCCATGTTCATACCTACATCCTGCTCTACGTATGCATCTAATTGTTACAGAAATTATTTCCTGAACTAAGAAAAATGGTCTACATTATTAGGAGAAGTGTTTGATATTTTCATTTGCCAAGATATGCTTTTTTTTTAACTCTAAACCTATGCTTCTACTCCTATAGTTTCTAATACAGGACTATACAAGCAGACATTCAGGCAAACCTCAGACAAATTCACTCTATAACTGTATTAAGCATCATGCTTATATCTTTCACATTTCATGGTTACATAACAGACTCTGCTAGAGAGGATTTAAGCTGCTAATGTAAGCAAATAAATAGTTTTATAGTCTCAGATAAGTGTGTCTAATTTGCTCACTCAGAATAACACATTTCAAAGGCTGCTGCCAGAATACCAAGGGAGAGTAAATGGCATTTGGATGGAATGGTGCTAAGTGAGGCACTGTGTAGGTGAAAAGGCTGTCCTGTTTCTTTCACAGTGTGCCAGACAAAAATGTCATTCTCCCATCAGCTACTGGCTGCACTTTGTCATTGTAAACAGGGATGTTCCTACCCCTGAAAGTCATAAAAGAATGACTTTTACACTGTCACATCCCTGTGAGCATCCTGCATGAAATGTTAAGAGGATGTCATTGCTCTGGCTGAGATATCACAGTGTCTGTGAGATCACCCCGTGTTGTATATCACCCTTCCCATCACTGTCGTTTGTTGCTTGATGGTTGGTGTTAATGCATGTGTCATTTTTTTTCAAAATTTGCCTAGTGAATTGCTTCATGGGGCCACAATCTAAAAAGACTGCACATTGTGTCCTATCTGCTGTACACCACCTGCTCTTTACATGAATCCCAAATATCAAGCTGTGAAAAGCAAACAATTATGCTGTCAAGAGACCATGTTGGTATGTTCGATTAAACAATCATTTTTACTTAATTTCCAGGCTCGCCAATTTATACTGAAGAACCTGCTGATCTTATGCAGTGTAATACATTTTCTTCAGTGTTAAAAACTTCTAAAAGGCATTCTTGGGACACATTGTTCATCACTGGTTTGAACTGATCCTTTGTGTTTGGTGCCACTAAATATAATACAGGCAATTTATCTACTCACAGCAGAGCCCCAGAACAATCAAATCTGAGTCCAGTGAAAAGCCAATCCTTGTATTTGGGTTCATTTAGAAGAAATGATTTAAGCATTGCCAGTTCATATCAGAAGGATTTACAGTACCTTTTTCGCATTGACTTTAGAGATTAAACGAAGAGTATCTGCTGTTAGATAGATCCGTTCCGCTACTGTTTATGTGCCCATAAAAACAAGACTGGAAAGCACTGCTTAGTGCCAGCGTGGCTTGACCAAATTAGAGAGGGTGTATAGAATCAGCAGACTTCTGTCAGGGGTTATTCCAAAAAGAATCACAAATGTTTAAAAAATAACCCAGAACAGATAAATGGAAATGAAGAAATATTCCTTATGCTTTTACCAAAACGGATTGTCTAGGATTTGGATCTAGTGCCCGCAAATATTGTACAAATATGACGTGCAGCCTGACATCTATGGTCATGTGCAAAAGTTTGGGTTTAATTTTCAAATTATGTTTTCACAGTTTATTTGCTCTATCACAAATTAAAAATGTGGGCTTTACAAAAGTTATGAAAAATGTTTGTCCTCCACAATTCAGCAACCAAATAAAGAATATGGTTAGCGCTGTTGCCTCACAGCAAGAAGGTCCTGGGTTCAACTCCCGGGTTTGCATGTTCTCCCCGTGACTGCATCGGTTTCCTCCGGGAGCTCCAGGTTCCTCCCACCACCAAACAAACATGCGTGATAGGTTGATTAAGCACACTTAATTGCCACTAGGTGTGACTGTGAGTGTGAATGTGTTTTTTTTGTGCGGCCCTACGACGTGCTGGCAACTGTCCAGGGCATACCCAGCCTTCGGCCACAGCAGCTGGGATAGGCTATGCCGTAAATTGTTCAGAAAGTGTCATTTTGAAGTTTGTTCACAACAGAAGGATTTTTCATTTGCCTGGGTATTCAGTAACATAGGAAAAGATCATGCAAGGACACCATGACCTGAAGACTTTGAAGTTAAACTTAAATAACAATGTAGAGATTTTGGCTACGTTGGAAAACAATATTCTTAACATACCATTTCATTCAACCAAACATTGATTGAATTCACTGCAATATTTCTTTAAACATATAGCAGCCCTAACACTAACACTCTTCATACCCCAGAATGCTTTGTCCTAAACCTAACCCTGCAATTGACCTTGAACTTTAGCTGTTAAATCCTCTCATTTTTAAAACCGCCCTGTTTTTTTTTATTATTAACAACATTTCTGGAGAAAACCAGCAAGCTTAGGATTGTAGGTCAGGGGTGAGTTTTAACCAGTTTTTAGGTTTACATTCAGAATTGGTTTTAGATGTATAGGTTAGCATTACATTTAGATTAAGGGATAGGTTTTAGAATTAAGTCTAATTAATTTAAGTCTAGATGAAACTTGACACTGAGTAGTGGACTGTCAAAACAGTTTCACAGTGTTCCACCTGACCACCGCCTTCATATCGTATGGACAGTTTTGCACCCATCCAGTTGGAGCTTGGTGATGATATCTGACAGGTTCAACCCTCAGAGCTTATTCCTTATTCCTGGCCTGCCTTGTTTTATCACAGTCCCATTAACCCTAGAATTCATAATGGGGATTCAATATGGTTTCGATATGGTGTGATATGGATTTTTTTAAATTAATTATAAAAAGCATTCCAGTTTCCACTGAAACTATGTAGCTTCCTCAAAAGTTGTTTTCCATAGGTTGTGAAAAAATTTTTTTTAAATCACTGCTACATTTATGAAGTGGGAGTTTTGACTCAATGTAATATTTTTGCAAAATTTTTTTTATAACTTATATAGCACTCTAGACTAAGTGGGAAATCATTTCAGTTTCAAAGTGCATCAAGCTAAATATATTATGTAACATTACCAGACTGCGACCACCAGGGGTCACTGAGACCACGAACCCAAACTCCTCCCATGGACTAATTTTTGTAAATAACCACCACCTGTCTACCTTCATGCCCTCACCTGTTTTGCATTATGTTTCTTCCCCTGATTGGTTCCCCTCTACTATTTATGTTCTCCCTTTTCACTTCCCCCTCATGGGAATGTATTTTCTACTCATACCCCTGGATCCGTGGAACTTATTTCCCATCAGTTCCAGCGCGAGGGGCAAGAGAAAATCCCGACGGAACGGGAAAAGATGTGCTGGATCCAAAATGGCGGCGGTTGAGCCAGACATCGCCTTGGAGTACAACCGAAATGAGAACACAGAGGAAGAGGTTGTCTTATACGGTTGGAGTGGCCGTCTAGAGGATTCTCCGGTACTGCTGGACCCATGAACTTTCCTTCCCATGGGTTCCAAGATGTCTATAAGACTCAGTGGACTCGCCCTCGAGCCGAAATGGTGCCCACGCCTAAACTCAGCATGCTGCGCTCGCCTCAACTCAGCGCGCTGCGCTCGCCTCAACTCAGCGCGCCGCCCTCGCCTCAACTCAGCGCACCGCCCTCGCCTCAACTCAGCGTGCCGCCCTCGCCTCAGCTCAGCGGGCCAGTCTCGCCTCTTCTCAGCGTGCCAGTCTCGCCTCTTCTCAGCGGGCCAGTCTTGCCTCTTCTCAGTGCGCCAGTCTCCTCTCTTCTCAGTGGGCCAGTCTTGCCTCTTCTCAGCGGGCCAGTCTTGCCTCTTCTCAGCGGGCCAGTCTTGCGTCTTCTCAGCGCGCCAGTCTCGCCTCTTCTCAGTGCGCCAGTCTCACCTATTCTCAGCGCACCTGTCTTGCCTCTTCTCAGCACGCCAGTCTCGCCTCTTCTCAGCACGCCAATCTCGCCTCACCTCAGCGCACCAATCTCGCCTCACCTCAGCGCGCCGGATCCACTTCATTTCAGCACGCCGGACTCACTTCAGCCTAGCGCGCCAGTCCAAACCCAGCTCAATTTCAGAGCGGACTCCAGAGCCTGCCGCCGTCACCACATGGTTTCAACCTGGACTCCAGAGCCTGCCCCCACCACCAGCCCAGTTTCAGCCCAGACTCCAGAGCCTGCCGTCGTCACCAGTCCAGTTTCAAAGCGGACTCCAGAGCCTGCCGCCGTCCCTAGCCCAGTTTCAGACCGGACTCCAGAGCCTGCCGCCATCACCAGTCTGGTTTCAGCCAGGACTCTGGACTCCTGTGACTGGTATCACCACCGACCCCTTGGTCATCCGGTCCCCTGAACCCCTCTGCAGGTCGGCTTCACTCCACGAGGCCTGGACTCCCCTTGGCTCAGCCTTGGTGCCCCGGTGTTGCGCCTTTGTGGGGGGGTACTGTCACAGTACCAGTCTGCGACCACTAGGGGTTCCTGAGACCACACCCCCGAACTCCTCCCATGGACTCATTTCTGTAAATAACCACCACCTGTCTACCTTCATGCCCTCACCTGTTTTGCATTAGGTTTTTCCCCTAATTGGTTCCTCTACTATTTATGTACTCCCTTTTCACTTACCCCTCACGGGAACATTCTATTCAGTTCTGTTTTTGCCATGGTCCTCATACCGCCTTTCTCTTACTGTTAAAAATAAAGTCTATTCTTACCTGATGTCAGCCTGCAGATCTCCGCGTGCTTCTTACACCGGGGATAATATGACATATTAAAACACTTTTGTTGTTTAAGTCAGGTTAAAAAACTGTAATGGATTAGTAACGGCTATGAAAATGTGTTATTGTGCATAATTACTCTTGAAAAAGAAAAACTGTATACCTTTTCCATAGGTTAGAGCAACATTAGTGTTTCAAATAAAGTAAAGGCTGACTGCTGTATTAAAATGATAAAATAAATGATAATTGAGATGTAGTTTGGGCAGATATGTGATTTTGTAGCTGGGAATAACAGCAGTGACCACTCTGCAACTAAAATTAAAAAAATTCAAGACATTTGTTATACATAGACTTCTATTGTGATTCTAGGTGATTTTCCTGCACCTGGCGACCAGCAGTTTCCCCAATTCCCTGCCCTGACACATCTAATCCAGTTCAAGAAGAGCTCTTTAGTCAATTAATAAGCTGTTTGAAGGTGTGTTGAATTGAATAATACCAGACACTGTGCTTTTCTGTGGTTTGCCAGGAGCAAGATTCATAAAAATTATGGTTCACCAGTATTGTACAACTGTAGATTCAGTTAGCAAAAATGAAAATATAATAATGTAATAATATAATGTGATTATAAGAAATGAACCTTCTCCTACTTTAGGAGTGATGTTACCTATGCGCTGACAAAAGAAGGGATAGGAAGTATTCTGCCCTTCTGTAAGAAGCAGCGTTCTGCTGCAGTCTGATTCCTTGCATTAAATGCAGAGGTGGCAGACCAAAACTCTATATTTGCAGTGATTTAAGCAGTTAATAGAGCATTGTGCGTTTCCTACCCCTACTCCCCAACATACTGAATCACAATCCCACCAGGATATATACAGGGGACACTTCAGACAGTTAAGTACATCTCTAAGTATGTACAATACTCTCTAAGTGCAAATATGATGGGCATAATACACAAGTATTAAATGAGGTCTTTAGGGGAGGAGTGGAACAAGTCCAGTTTCTATTGTTTTGAGAAATCTGCCAGTGAAAATCTAAGCTGTATAGCAAATCAATTGTAAGGAAAACTGCCATCCAGCAAATATTATTGAATTGCATATGAACATTACGCCCCTCAAAATCTACAGTGCTTGGATTGTATTGATGTTAAAAGAGCTGCTACTCAAAAAAGTGGACTTGGTCCACATTTCTCTAAAGGCCTCAAATGTTCCATAACTTTTGCACAGGCCACGCCCCAGCCATCCAGATCACCGGAGCACTGAACTTGGTATCGCTTCCAGCCCCTTCTTTCACCCTCAGTTTGGTTTCTCCCACTTACCTGATTGTTTGCACCTGCGCTGCATGTTTCTCGCTTTCCTAACATAATCCCAGCCTGTGCCAGAGTCTAGCCTTCATTTGCCTTCATGCTTACTGGCTAGAATGGCATGTTGTTTGTTTGTCCTCTTAACAGTGTCAACCTAAATAGTGAGCCTGAGTACACTTTGCTCAGTGTAACTAGTGCCCAGTGGTCTTAAGGATCAAACCCACGATTTTCTGATAGCAGGGCAAGTGCCTTTACCACTAGGCCACCATCTATGCAGCTGACAGGAGAGATAGCGACATTAACAACAAATCATTTAAAAAGTTGACTAACCATTCACAAACCACTTGCTGCATTCATCAAGATGTTTGTGCAGGTGGCTCCTCTACATCTTGCTCTGGGTCCGACTCGGAGTCGAACATATATGGCTGGATAACACCATAAGCCAAACTGCGAAGAATGAACCTGGTGATATCTCTTTATGTGAGAGTGTTTTTGTTTAAAAAACTTCATGAACATTTTTAAAAATAGATTGAATAATTAAACACAGTAAACTAAACTCTCTGAGGCTCTCAGCAGTAACGTTATCTGTTTATGTGGTGATGCTGTTTGTGTGACGATTTAGATAATGTACAGTATAAAAAGCTGTATATGTACAGATAAAAAGCTCTCCTTTCCCCATGCAAGCACTTCAATTCTCCTCCTATTCACAGATTGTAGCACCCCCTGGGAAGCCTGTTAAAATGCTCTGGTTATAGTTAATTATTCGGCATGTGAAATTAGCCACTCAATTTGGGGCTACTGCCCCAGATACTGTTAGGTGTATACCAGGAGCTGGGGCACTGGACAAGGAACCTGAAGCTGTTAGATACCTGTAGTAATTGCAGAATAGTGATTTATATAGGGGCTAATAATATTCATCTGCAGTAGTCTGACGTTAATAAGAATAATGTTGAATATATGAGTAAATTAGCCTAGAATTTCCTATGCTGCAATATTCTCTGGCCCCATCACACTGCTATGATCTTCTACAGCAGGCTTTACGTACAGAATTGCTGGATATCCAAGGTCTACCCTCAGGATGAAAACAATATGGGTTTTATTGACTATTGGGCCATTAAAACAATATGGGTTTTATTGACTATTGGGCCATGTTCGAGGTCTGGTCCCTTGACTCAGGACTGTATCCACCCCTCGCATGTCTTGCAACATAGCCCATAGTCTGTTAGCTACCCAGTGGTGTAGCTCAGATGTCACCAGGCAGCAGACAGTCTAAACCAGCAATCTGCTAGCTGCCTTGAGACTACATCAAGTTTGTGTCTGTCCCCTGAACAAAAGAGAAAAGTAGAAAAACTCGAGGACATTCTCATCTACTCAAAGACCTTGGAAGAACTCATCCAGCATGTTAGGGCAGTCCTCAAGAGGTTGCTGTTTTGGAAGTTGGGGTAGTCCGCTTTCCAACAGTGCTCCACCACATTTCTTGGTTTTGTCATCTCCTTCCAGACAGAAAGCTTCTGGAAGGCCTTCCACCATCTGATTAACATCACCACTAGTCTCTCCTCTGGCTACCTCCCGTAGACTAAGGGTCAGACTGAGCAGACAAACCAACACATGGAGTGCTTTTTGAGGTGTTTCGTCGCTGATTGATAGTGCTACTGGGCCCACTATCTCATTTGGGCTGACTTGTCCCACAACCTCCTCATCTCACCTGCCACTGGGCTCAGTCCATGTGAGGTTTGCAGCAGTTTCCAGCAGCCAGTGTTCAAACAACAAGACCCAGAGTTTGATGACCATCCACCCACCAGGATGATTTTTCTACATCAGTGACAGGTTTTGACTCTCCATCAACTCTCACCTCCACACAAAATACAGGAACCTGACCCCTAATTTATCGGACCCTCAGGATTAACCCATCACATAAAGGATCAACCCTGTCACATTACAGGTCTAGTTGGCTGCTTTTCTTCAGGTTCATCCAGTGTTTCATGTCTCCCAGTTTAAATCGGTCTTCTTCTCTCCTGTCTCCCCAAAAATCTGCTCCTCTTAAACAAGGATCATTGACTGTAGTCCCAGAGATGGGGACTCGAGTCTGAGACTTGGACTTGAGTCGCACTTAAGCCGCACAAACAAACTTGTGACTTGACTTGAGACTTACCCCTTAACAACTCAAGACTTGACTCGGACTTGGGTGTTGTTATTCGCAAGTAAACAATTTTCCTTTAATGGAATTATTTATTTATTTATTTATTTCATTTCAGTGTTTCCAAATCTTTATTTGAGGACTGCAGCAGACTGATTTTCCCTCTCGGGTAATACGTGCATCTTCACACATGCATGCAGCCACAGATTTCAAATCAACACGGATGGTGACGGCAACTTCCCGTGAGCCTTTTGCTATCGCATTTGTTTATAAAGCCTTCACTCAGATGGCTACCAAGCGAATGGCCACTTGCAAAAAGTGTGGCATCAGTATTAATGATGCTGGCTCAACTACATCCAACTTCACGAGGCACCTCAAAACCCACAAGGATAGGTCAGTGATTCATGGGAAAAGGGAAACTTATGTGAAGGTAAATTTACCGCTAGCAAACTAATCATGCCACAGTTGACCACAGTTGTAGGCTACATATAGATTCGAGCTTTATTGTTTCTCTCACAATGTAACCATTTTATTTGTTTAATATTTGTTTTACCAGTAAATACCAGCATTCTATTTAATACACCTTACTTAATGCATTGGGTTAATCAGTGCATCTGGTAGCCTAAAACTCTGTTCAGCTGTATTATATTTTGCCTAGGACAGTAATAAACCAATCTATATTGTGTTCCCTCATAATAGTTTTGCATTCTTTCCTACCAGTTCTCCATATTTCTAGCCTTTGGAGACATACACATTATGATACATGGACACTTAGCTTTGTACTTAGAACATCATGATGTTTTTGAAATGCAACTATTCTGTTGTCGAAACCCTTTTCCAGGATAATGTTTAAAGGTTTGTTCCCACTGATGTTTTGGCGTAAATGTGTTGGTCACCTTTTGGCAGATATTGTAATTGCTTTATTTTATTTTCCTCATTTTTTACAGTTGTTATTTGCAGCCAATTGCCTGTTTAGTGCCTTTAGCACTACGATTGGCTTTAGAACATTGTCAGAACAGATTTTAGGAAAGGCTGTCAAATAAGTTTGTGAATGTATCTTGTCATTTCATCTGATTTCAAAATACATTTATCAAGTTAAAATCTTTCATATTTTCTTCACATTGCACATTGAATTAGCCCGCTGATGTGCATCTTCTGATAAATTTTGAGACTGTCTAATAGATGATATAGTACAGTACACGCATGGAGCCACTACTCCAACTCCCCTACAATGTATATTAAATGGAGAAATCCCCAAGAAAAATCAACAAACAAAAACAAAATATGCATCCAAAAAAACCAAAAAGGGAAACTTGAAACAAATTGGTGATGAATTCTGCAGGCCTGGAGCCAAGAGTCTTTCCCTACACATAAAACAAGATCAAGATCTCACCAGACACATGCCCTTGGCTTTTATCGACCCAGCCAGCTCACCTGGCACCCCAAACGCAAACCGGTGCCTTTTGTGGATGCGATGTGTCTGTCAAAGTGTTTTATTTACCTAAAGTGCAACCCCCCACACAATTCCATGCCCACAACCCCGCCTCCCCCCCCAAACCAAAAAGAGTAATTACTACTTTTTTTTAATGTATCTATCTGTATGTTTTTTTTTCCCCCACAATAACACAACTATTTTTTGGCTGCCAAACAAGACTAATCTGAGTACCCAATAATTCTACTAGGTTTCATCCTTCTGCTGTAATCTGGAAAGTGAATCACACTCTACATTTTTCCTGCCTGTGACATACTTGAATACTAAGCTATACGGCTGGATCACCAGGCCCCACCTGAAAATTCTAATTTGCAGTCCAAAATTTTGCATGGAAATAAAAGTTGTGGTCAATGTAAACCACCACATCAACAGTGGCACCAAGTAGATTTTAAAATGCTGTACAGCCAAAACCAGAGCCAGTGCCTCTTTCTCAATGTTTGAGTATGCTCTTTGGTGCCAATTCAGCTTTTTTGAACAGTAAGTTCCAGGCTTATCCAAACTAGCCGGATCTGCTCGCAACAACATGGCACCTATACCCACATCACAGGTATCCACTGCAAGTTACATTGAAATCTGGGAATGCCTTGAAATGGTTAGAAGCCCTCTCACATGTACTGGTCCAAATAAACTTCACCCCCTCTCTCAGGAGTTTGGTCAGAGGCTCAGCTATAGTTGCAAAATTGTGAAGGAAACATCTATAGAGCCCGCCTATTCCCAATACCTGCATTACCTCACGCCAAGACTGGCCTGGAAGATCTAATATTGGCTGAATCTTAGCCCATTCCCTCAACACTTGGCCTTTCCCATATCTCACACTTCACCAGATTGGCTACCAACCCTGACTGCTGTAAACGTTGCAATATTTGTGTCGCAGTACTGGCCTGCGACCACCAGAGGTCGCTGCGCGACCATGAACTTGCCCTCCACGAACACACCCCTCACTGAGCACACTCATGCCTGAAAATAATCCTCACCTGTCTGCCCTGATCACCTCATCTGTTTTATGTTTGATTTAACCCCTGATTGGTCCCCGCAGGTTTTTCAGTGTTATTTAAGTTCTCCCCTGTTCACTTCTCCCTCACGGAAGCATACTGTTGATTTGGTGTTCTCTAATGTTGTTCACGGCCCTCGAGCCGTCTTTTCATTTAAGAATAATAAAAGCGGGACTCACCCCATGCCAGCACGGAGGTCTAAGTGTGCGTTGCTTTCGGGCGGGATCCTGACAATACCAAATCCATGTGTGTTGGCAATAGCAAAATTCATGTTGGTCTTGAAAGCTTCATATGTATTGTGTAATGGAAGGCGCAAGCAATTTACGCATGTATTGGCCACCGGGAAACGTGGAGCTGAGCCATCATGTGTAGAGTTAAAAACTTCATTATGGAGGAAGTCAATGGATGGCTGAGGGCTAAAGCCAATAGGAGGGATCTCACTAGCTCCTGTTGCAAAAGTTAGAATCTTCCCCAGTGTTGTAGGTCCTTCTTCATCTAAGAGAACACACTTTTAAATCTTCATTACCCATAAAATGCGTTTTAACTGAAAACCAAGCACTATACAAATACACTGATAACTTACTTCACAGTTAATTCTGCAAAAGTAACATTTTATCACAAAGTACTAAACAATTATCACTACACAAGGAACATTTTTTAAAACTTGCCTTCAGCATCTTGTAAGTAATCCCGCCAGAAGGCAATGATTCTACTCTCCACCATCCGCCTGTTGCTCCCAGACTCTGAGAACCGAATATGAAAAAGGTCATCCAGGATGTCTGCTGTGAGTTGATCTGTCTTGTGGCAG
>JBBKCR010088576.1:6513-43694 GCA_037577295.1 Ladigesia roloffi | reverse complement strand
AGAAACTGAACAGTATTTATATCATTTTTTACCTCTGAAAGACGACCGTCTCGAGCCCCCTGTGTATGCTCTTTGGCTGTTTGTGTGTAACATTGAGTCACACAGTGTCAGATATCCCATAAACAAGTCTGAGATTATTTGAGATTTGAGATTATTGAACACCATATGGTTTCAGGTGTGTTGAGTGTTTGAGAGAGAGTTTCATACTACATTAGTTTTTTTATGTAAAATCTAATTTCGGCCAAAAAAACAAACCTATGTGGCTGGGCTCTGGTTGTTCAGAGTGATGTCATCATTAGTTTGGGCTGCAATGACCTGATGGTCGCGGAGAGGTCAGCTCAGTTATTCTTGGATGGATGGCCCCCATATCTGCTCTTCCCCGGTTACCTGGGAAACCAAACCAAAGTTAGTCCGTTTAACTTGAAGTACATTTAAGTGAATAAAGATAAAGTGTTTAATTCTGTTGCTCACTTTCATGTATTTCAGGTGTGTGGATGCGTCCAGAGGCTGAGGTGTTTCGGGATGTTGCTCTGGCCATGGGGGTCCCAGAGGACAAGATCGTACTGGAGGCAGTTGCAACAAACCCTGGAGAGAACATCCGCTTCTCCTACCAGGTCCTCAGAGAAAACAGGATACCAGGTAAACAGAATAATGATGGCTACAAAAACTCTTCATTCAGATCATCTCCACCAATACTGATCTTCATTCTAAACCCAACCTCCACCACTATGGCTCTCTATTCACACCATCTCAACCTCAACCAGTACAGAACTTTCACCAGTACTGGTCTCCTTCAGACAGTCTAAGGCTCCACCAATACTGATTTCCAATCACCAACAGTACTGACCTCGGATCAATTTCCACCAATACTGATCTCGATCCAGACTATGTCAACCTACACCAAAACAGAACTTCAGTCAGACCAAGGCGAAAGTAGGCTAGAAGCTAAAACACTTGCCTGTGAATCTGATGACCACAGAGTTGTAGGTTCAAACCCCTACTTTCATTATGGCACAAGACACCCTCAGTGTCTCCAGGAGGACTGTCCCTGTGACAAATGATTGTAAGTCACTCTGGATAAGAGCGTCAGCTAAGTTCCCCCTTTATGTCAATCTCCACAGATACTGATCTCCATTCAGACCATCTAAACCTCCACCTCAACTGATATAAACTACTGTTGAACTGAAACCAACCCTCATACTGATCTCAAATCACACAAAACAACCAATCCATCTCCATCCAGACTGACACCACCACCTGCAAAACTGCTGTTTTAAGATGTTAATGTGCTTTCCTTCCACTAGAGGGCGATAAAGGATCAGAATGCATGGTAATCATTTACGGCATTTAGCAGACGCCTTTTATCCAAAGCGACTTCCATTCCCTAACAGGGGACAGTCTCCCTGGAGCAACTTGGGGTAAAGGATCTTGCTCAGGGACCCAGTGGTAGTGCTGGGGGTAGGATTCGAACCCAGGACCTCATGGTCCAGAGTTAAGTGTCCTACACCCCAGAGCTTCAGTAGTTGGTAATCACAGGTAATCACAATTTTTTTTTACAGAAATGCCGCCAAATTGTTATTGTTGTCCTTTACATTTTTCACAGTGAACACACTGATTCTAGTCCAGCAGCCCTTTATGGAGTGAAGAGCCACCTTCCTCCAACAGTGGCCTGGAAACCTAGAGGCCACACGCTGCATCAGTACCTCACCTCTTATACACGAGTTCATACCTGAATGCTGAATTCGGCACAGCGCATCAGCTCATCAATGCTAGGTAGACAGGGGATGCTATGAATCAGTGTCCCACGGAAATGGGTGTAGCTCACTGATTTTAATTACATTTCAAAAGGCCTTAACTGTCAACTTATGTTTTCAGCTGTTTGTAGCTAACATTCACATAGTGTCACACAGTGTACGAAATCACATAAGCAAGTCTGAGGAGCACGTGCTTTGGTCCAGCGCCACAATACACATAGTTAGACAAGCATACAAATTTACATACGCAATCTTCTCAGTTTAATTAATTTGATTAAATGTGACAAAGCTGTTAATATTTATTTAAATAGTGTGATGAAGGTGTCATGAAGTGTCTCTGGGATTATCCAGGTAAAGGATTTCAAGTGGAGCAGGAAATTCCTTCTGAAGTTCTGAAGGCCAACCAGTGGCTTCTTCATACAGTGTTCCAACCTCAGTGATAAAAAAGGGGTTCTTCAGGTTTTATCATCTTTGTTGCTTCACGACATAGTTTATTATTAATTGATGTATGTGTAGGTATTTATGTTTTCTTAAAAGTACTGTGTTAAATTCTTGATCCGCCCCCTCATATTATGATAGATCAGGCTTGAAATTATATGTGTTTAAAACTGCTTGAATGATTCATTGTGTGGATTAGCAAACAGGTATTACAGGAAGTCTGGAGAACTGTTCCTGAAGAATGATTTTGCATAGTACTGTATGTTATCAGCATTACAGTTACAGGAACATTAAAAAAGGATTTCCGGACAGTTTTCAGTCTTAGTCTTAGGTGGACCACAATTCTTACACATCCATCGAAAGGTTTTTCATGATAGATTAAATAATCTATGAATTCAGTCTTAGAGTACATTGTATGTTCTGAATTAAGATTCCATTATGATTTTAATGACTGTTTTAGATGTTATTATTAATTCCATTTTTGAAAATTTTCATGCACTATGGTATATACACAAATATTTGGAAAAAAAATTACTTACAGTGAATTACTAGTAACACAAAGAGGTTAGGCGTCAGAAGAGATCAGTAGTCAGTAATATTGACATTATTCTTGTCATCGCTATTAAAGACCTTAAATAATTGGAATGAACTGAGTATAGAAATGTTTCTCATTCAAAGAAGCCAAAATTGAATCAAAAGAAATTCACATGTATTTGGATACAGTCCTCACTTGTCTTAGCAGTCATAACAATCATACGCAGGTATGTGTCACTTAATAACACAGACTGGGCCAGACAGGATTGAGCTGATGGTATCGCACCTCAGTTTTCCAGAGAAATAATTAGGTGGAGATAAAAGACACACCTTCATACTGTTTTAGCTCATCGCTGGATGGTTGGTCTTCACTCCACCACTGTAGATCCTTCCCTGGATTCAAGTGGTTCTCCATTAGATTTAACAGAGTGGATCCTGGTGGTTCCTCTCTGTGTGACTTAAAAGGGTCCTGGTTGTTCCTCTCTGTGTGATGCGGGATGGTCCTGGTGGATCCTCTGTGTGGTCTGAGAAGGTTCTGGTGGTTTTCTCTGTGTGATCTGAATGAAATATCTAGTCCATTCACATTTTTCTACGTTGTCCTCTTTACACGACACAAGATTGTCATCTCAATTCAACATGTTGTTGAATGTCCTGTATATTTACATGGGGTCCTATAGCTTCAGGTATTCATTGTGTTCTAGAGTATGCTTCTCATTGACACTTTTGTAGAATATGCTCTCTGTTAACACAGTTCTAGCTTGTCTCCTTTATTCACACGGATCTAGAATGTCCTGTATATTCAAAATTTTCTGGAACACACTCTGTTCACATAGTTCTAGATTGTTCTCTTGAATCATGTTATTAAAATATGTCCTGTACATTCACATTTTCTACATCAGCTTGCAAGTTCACAGTTTTAGAAAATCATTCATTCATTCATATATTAGTCCTACACTTCCCTACAAATAACATTAACATGGTTTAAATATAAAATATTATATAAATACAAAAGTTTTTTTTTTTACATTTTACATTGAGTTCAAAAATAAAATATCGAGAGTGAGCTCAGGTCCTGCTTCATCGGACCTTCCTTCATTTCTTGGTTTTTCCAGCTGCTTGTTCATTTTCCTCCTGGACAGGTGACTCCATCATTGAGTCACAACTTCTATATGAAGGTAAGGATGGTACCAACACTGTTATGAATCCCTGTTAGAAGAGAACATTGAATTCAGTCTTAATTAAAACAAAAACGGACCTGAAATCTCAGTTTTAGTTACAATTTTAATATACTAATGTATGTTAATATTGATCTGATTCTAATCTGCTTCTTATTTTCTGTGCCACTGTCCTGGGCACTAATATAAAACAATAATGAAATATAAAGTTCTAAAAATCAGATAAAGAAAACCTGTAAAAAATTATAATTTGTGACCCTGAGGGCTGTAGAACATCCAGAATGAACTTCTAATAAAGTAATATCTACAAAGAAGAAGTCCTTATGGGAGTCATATCTAAAATTTAGTCCTAATGAAAGTCTTTTCTAAAATTAAGTCCTTATCAATCCAAATAGGATGAAAAGCCAGGATTATGTTCCAATAAATGTCCAGCATTAATTTATGATACAAGGCAGATCCAGCATAAAGTTCTAACATAAGTCATATCTAGAGAAATTAACTTATATTATATATTTGATATCCAGAACTAAAGTAATACCTACAATAAAATGAAAGAACAAAGTTCCAATAAAACTAGAATGTCGAATAATCAATATAATATTAACATAATAGTATTTTACAATATTTGTTTTAGATAAAAGTGTATTTTACCAGCACTGGGTTCTGAATATCAGTTCCTGGACCTTCAGAGTTATATTTCACTAGAGAACATTCAGAACCCTGCAGATGCTCCTTCATGGTCTTTTGTGAAAAACATGTGACTGAGAATGTCACTAGGACAATCCCTGTTTCAGTTAGTCACACACACACACACACACACACACACACACACACACACACACACACACAAAAACATGTTAACACAAACACGTTCATTAGTAACGCCATAAATTCTTCATATGCACTCCATCATTTATGTGTTCATGGATATATATTTAAATCAGCTAAATTATATTAAGCTATATTATATTTTAATGCTCTGTTTACTAACAGTTTTTAACTAATGATAAAAAAATGTGCATATGACTTTTTTTTTTTCCCCCAGGATGTTAAATACACAAATGCTGGATAATTAATACTATAGATAACTTACTGTTCAGGGAATTACTAGTTACAGAAATGGTGGTTAGGAGATCAGTAGTATATCAGTAAAATTGACACAAATAATAATGTCACTATTAAAGACACTAAATAATAATAATAATAAGACACTAAGTATAGAAAGGTTTCTCAGGACCATAAGCCAAAAGTGAGTCCGAATAAATTCACATTTATTTGTACAGAGTCTGAGCAGTCATAACTTATCTGATCATCTCAGTTATGTCACTTAATCCCACAGACAGGGCCGGACAGGAATCAGATAAGGGTATTACAACTCTGTTTTCATAGGTTCATAGGATTACATTTTAGATTTAAGTTATGTGTGGTGTTAAGTTTATGTTTTGGATTAAGGTTAAATTAGGTGTAGAGTTAGGTTTACAGTTTTAAAGCAGTTTTCAACCTGAGGTTCAGTTATAGTTAACTGATAGTCAAAGACAAGTTTTACCAACTCTTCATTTTGATGATTTCATTTTTAATCTAATTTTTAACCCCTTTTCATGGTAGTCATTGAGTGCAATTTTGCACAGGAACTACCTTTAGTTCAGCCTTGAATCTTATAATGTTATAAAAATTTTCTTTTGGATGTGAAATAAAACATGTGATTTTTAAATAAATACTATGGGACAGCAGAAAAGGGGTTAAAGCTAGGAAATGAGCACCTGTGAACACTGTCCCACCCCAGTACTGTAAACACACTTTTAATCAAATAAATTTAGCTACTAAATAAAACAGGTTCCCTTACCCAGCATTAGAGAGGTGATAATGATTGTGACAGCGATGCCACTGAGCTGCACTGTAGCTCCTCGCCCTCCCCCAGTACGAGTGGAGAGGCAGTTACGAACAATGACCCGCAGATCCTGGATGGAGAACTTCCCATGAGAACCTGTTATCTTCACCTGGAGATCATGAAGACCTAAATACACACCACTCTCCTTCACTAGGGACACAGTCCATCCTACACACACACATACGCACACACACACACACGCACACACACACACACACACACACACACAATGAGTGGAAGCCCAATGTAACTGTTTCTACTAAAGTGGCCAGTGAGTGGAATCATAAGATATTTTGAATTAAGTGGCCAATGAGTGGAAGCACAAGACGGTGTTTTTTAATTCAATGTTTACCAAAGCTGGGTTCAACCCTCCACTTTCCCTCCACACCCCCTAGGAGTTCATAGGTGAAGGGTCCACTGAATGGAGGCTGGTCAAGATCTACAGCAGTGATGTTGGTCATGGAGGCGTCATCTTGGAGACACATATGGAGTGTATCTTCCTTAAGCATGGGTAGATTGTCATTCTCGTCTAACAGGCGAATGACCAGTGTTCCAGTTGCTGTATTTGGAGGCTCATCTGTAAGAAATAAGATAAGAATGGTGAAGTTATGTCTCTGACTGATGGGCTTCTGGATGTTTAGTACTGTGAAAAAGCTTTGATGACCCCTTAGTACTCCATATATTGCTTCCAAATATCCATATCTTATGTTTTTAATGTAGATTTAGGAACCTCTCTTAAGTCTTCCTCAAGGACTTTCAAAGACTGTCATTTTTAATCCAATCCCTAAATCTGATCAGTTTTACAAGAATGCTTATTGTTTGTTCAGACACTCATTGAACTACACAGGAATCATTCAAGCAGAAAAAAGACCAGTAAAGAAACAGGTGCGCATGAGTCAAAATGATCAGGTGATGATCAGTATACTGGTGGTTTTTAATGCTGAATGGTTGGAACACATTCATATCGGCACCTTTATAGGTATAGGTATCTCTAGGCACTCTGTAGCCTGTTGCAATAAAGCATGCAATAAAACATTTATTCCCATTTCTTTAATTTAATTTACTAAATATTTCAAAGAAAAAACAGTCTAACAGGCAGAAAATAGTATTCAAGGAGATTCAAAGCAAAATATGAAGAAATATGAGTGGCTTAAATCTTTACACAATTTTACAGAACATAAATTGACATGAGTTCATTCAGACAGTTTTGAAGGGTTATAAAGCCAAAGAAAACCAAGTGGTAAATTTAACAATGTTATCAAGAGCAAAGTGCTAATAAACATAGTATCTAGAATCGAGTTCTGATAAAATTAATAACAGCAAAGTTGTTCAAGTTCTGGTAAATTACAAAAATAACATCCAGAACAAAGGTCTAATCTAAGAGATATGTACACTGAATATAATGTATACTTTTTAAATTAATATTTTTTAATGAATATCTAATAAAATAATATTCCGAAGAATGTCTTGCAATGTTACATCTGAAATAAAGCACAATTAAAAGGTATTAACATTAATATTTATCTACAGTGTATTTATGCAATATATTACACTTATTCTCCTAAAGCCACAAACTTTGTTTCTTTATTTTATTATTTATAGTATTGTTGGTATAAGTATTATAGTAAACTTACCTGTAAATGTTTTATAAATTATTAAAGCTCTGAAGCTTTTAACACTGAAAACATCAGTTTTAAAATATTTTCTATAATAGTATTTCTCACCGTTGTTGATGATGTATACAGTGACGGTGTACGTTCCGTTTCTGATGAAGGATGACTCCTTATCTAGAACCTTGTTTGTGGACACCTGTCCCGTTGCTGAGTTCAAAGTTACCCAGTCGTCCACATCTTCTCCTTTAAGGAACCTAGAAACACAAAATTTTCATTCTAAATTTGATTAAATGTGTTAAATTTAGATCTTCTAAGACAATAAACCGATTACATATTTATTTAAATATACTTTCATAAAGCTTCAGTACAATTTTGAATTGAGATGATGGTTCTAGATAAAAGTGAGTCATACAGTGTCAGAAACCACAAGTGAGTCTGTTACAGATTACTGAACATCTTTATACATTCTGAGGAAAGCCACGATGGTAAGTGGTGGGCTATAAGCTTCCATCATATGTTGCTATATTAACTTTACAGCTCCAGCACTAATGCTAATCTCAATAACTCTTCTGTGCGTAGCGTCACACAGATAAACCGCCTAACTACTTTTCATCAAAGTGTAATGTTGTACTCGAGTGATGTAGCATGTTACACACCGAACATTCTAACTGCTGATCAACACTGCAGGATAATGAAGATTCAGTATGACAATTGATACGATGTTGTCTTTACATCTGACAGTCCATCAGTAACTTAATCACACTAAACTTGACAACCGAATCGATAGATGGAGAACCATACAGGACACTCAAGCTCAATAGGCACTATCAAGAAAAACACACTTTTAAAAAACAAATCTTTACATTTTATGCATGGTCACACATCATAGCAACACCAGCAAACTCTGGTAGAGCTGTGAACAAGTCATAAATCAAAATGATCTCATTAATGAGGAGATGTTTAAAAAGGTACATCATTATTTATTTAAATAATCAAAGAGATATCAGGTGGTTGCACTCTATATCAAAGTTGATGTTCAGATGTGGCAACCAGGGCAAATACAAGATCAGCTCACAACACAGTAATCAACTGTTGAATTTAACTGTGGAACAAGCAAAAAAACAATAAGGAGAATACACAATGAGGAGAAAACATTAAAAAGCATTAACTCGCCTGAAAACAGATTGAGAGTTGCGGTCCTGGTCCACTGCGGAGAACGTACACAAGCTCTGTCCGGCTGGCAGGTTCTTCATTATGTTCACGTATATTACAGGGCTGATCAACACTGGGGGGTCATTGACATCCTCCTCGGTGATGGTGATGGGAAAGCTTAGCAGTGAGGAACCAGAGGAACCACTCAGGTATTCAACATCCCACAAGCCACCGTTCTGCCGCTGCTTGACCTTACAGGAGAAGAACGGATCCTCGTTTTCCACACTTACCAACATGGTTATCTGAGGGCTTTCCTCAAAATCCAGGGGCTACAAAAGAGAGAAGGACGATCAAACTCTCTAGAACATTGTTTATAAACTTCATACTGGACCAGCATAAATAGTCCAGAAGTATGTCTGTATTCCATGAACATTCATTAAAGTGGGCATGTAAATTATCTTGTAAAGTTGACATTTAAAAATGCTTTACACACAGAAGTCATATAAAATAAATGAAATCACACAAAACTGAAAACAGATAGTATGTGATAAAATAATTTAGACAAATGACTAAAATAAAATAACTCAAACATTAAAAAGTAAAAGAAGTTTAAAATGTCAACATATTTTTAATTTAAATGTCTATCCACAACATCCAGTCACCATAGAGTAATGACCATAATGACAAGGCAACTCTTAAGGAGGACTTATTATACATCTATTAAACAATCACTTTTAAAATGAGCCGTTTAAGTGCTCTGTCACCTTTATGCAAATAAGCTGTTGCTGGCCACGCACCACTCATAGCTGCCTTCTACCACACCTGAAACAGAGGCACTATCCAGCCTTAAGTGTAGGGTTTTGAGTTGTTCTTTGCAGCCAACAACACAACACAACACTTCATGTGTGACTTGCCTTTGCCTGTAGCCCTAGCATTCAGCGTCTTATGCACATGCTTCTAAAACCAGCAGACAAAAATGGTGTATCTTCAACTAATCTAAGGGGTGGGGCTTGGTAGTTGAGGTGTGTTTCTGTGTAAGTGTCCTCATCCTTGTGCATTATCCTATTAAGGATCCCAAAATGGAATGAGCTATACAGTGATTCTACAGAAGAATTACATTAGTTTCCTAAATAACTTTTCAGCAGACAGTCCTTCTTCTTATTTTTTTGGAAATGAGATTTGCAAGTGTTAAGAGGTTCAATAAAGTAAAGAAAATAAAGTAAGAAAGACATTTTTTGTAAATAATTCCTCTTGTCATATTTGTGCATTCATATTTCTGTACTGCTTTAGTCAGATCTAGAACCATTTTAATGGTTCTTTAAATAACCATTTCTCTAATTGAAACATAAATGTTTACAGAACTTCTGCAAAGTGTTCATCCAAACATATGTGTACATTCTTGATTATGTGGTGCTTTGGAGGCTATGTGGAAACATTTTTAAAGGTTTCTGTAAATTAGACATAAAATAAAATTCTTCCCATGTTTCTGCAGTGTTTATGCTGCCTAGAATTGTTTTAAATGTTCAGTAAAGAGTTTGTGTTTTAAATGTGTCTCTCCTTCACAGAAAGAACAAATAATCTTTAATTTTAAGATGGTTCTTGAAGTTTGAACATTAGAGCTTGTGAAGAACCCCAGGTTTAGAGAGCTAAATGGTGTGAGGGGTATACCTTAGTGATGGAAATGATCCCCCGATTTGTTTTGGGGTCAGTCTCGATCTTGAAGTTTTCTTTTTTTTCACCATGAAGTGTGTATTTCAGGTTCCAGGCTGGAGAACTTTGGCTGTCTTTGTCGTCCAGCTCTAGGCTGTAAACAACCGTTCCGGTCTCTTGTTTATTCACTCTTCCGCTCCCCTGCAGGTCATGAAGTTTGGAGAAGTTCATGCTGAAGTTCATGATGTATTTTTGATGTTTTGCTCAATTCTACCCACCATTATATGTGAGAGTTCGGGCTTGTGGTCATTGCTGTCCATTATGTTTATTATAACTGTTGCTGTGCTGGACAACTGAACAACATCTCCATTATCCTTTGCTTTTACAGTGATAGTGTATCTCCGGGCCTCCTTCAATTAAAATAAATAAATAAATAATGAAGTTAACTCTCGTTAAAATCAAAATCCAAAACTATGGAAATATGTGAACCAATTTAGAGCTACTTTTGTCTATTTTTGATCATTTTTATCTGTTTTTCTAATTTTAATAGATTTTTGAATTTTGATATTTTGAATTTTTGGAAATTGAAGATTCTTTATTGTTTGAATTGGTTTCTCAACTTTTTAGAAATCCAGGGCTAGCTAGGATTTAATTGTTCAAACTTTTTCACAAAATTTGAACATCTGTACATTTAGAAATGAAGAAACATTTTTTTCAAACACTTTCAGTGTAATTTGACATCACTGTTATACAAATTGAAAATTAATGAGAATTTATGTGGCGACAGTACTACTTGGATAAAACTAAAAAAGAACCCGAATTAATGACCTCATAGTCCAGACATCCCCTGAAGGAGATCTGTCCAGTTTGGCCCTGCTGTTTGAGGAAGAACTCCAGATCGGAAGCTGCTGGAGAAACTGAGATGATTGTGAAAGTGACACGTCCATTTCCTGTTATGCTGTCATCCTGATCGTCCACTTGCAAAGTTACCAGATCTGTACCTGCACAGAAAACATAACACATAACATAATATATATTTACTTTTATATTTATTAACGTAATATTCAAACTGACAGCTGGTTCTGCTGTTTGTTTACACCATGGAAAAACCCCGGCTGTGTATTCTGTAAACATGCCATTATAAATAGACCCAAAATGTATTTAATATAAACAAACAAGCAAAAAATATACTAAAGTGATGGTCTTACCTTGTGGTGTTGATTCTTCTACTTTGGCCTCGTAAATCTCTTTTTCAAAAACAGGCATGTTGTCATTAATATCCAACACTTGGATGTCCACACTTGTTTGAATATGTACAGAGTTCATGCATTCCAGTTTCAGCTGCACACACACAGAATAGTATTTTATGTTATATGTTATTCATCTGACTTACAGAGGTTTCTTTAGATTTCATATTTTAGACTTAAATACCTCATTTATTTAATATGATTACGAAATACATTGTGAAGTGTCCTCAGGCTGCCAGAGTGATGCTGTTTTGGGCTGATATGGTTTAATATATTTTTAAAGGCTTTTAAATCTAAATAAAATTAGATTTATAACTATGTATGAATTATCTGATGATCTTACTGCAAAATTCATTAAACTTTTTTTCTGACCAGTCACTTAATTTAGTAAAAATAATATTTTGAATGCAAAATGAATTATGAAAACATTTCATATGGAAACATTTAGTACATTTTATTAATTTCCATTTTATAGTCAAGCTGAAGATTGAATTGTAAAATTGTAATTTTACTGTCCTTGTACAATAGTGTTTTAAAAATGTTTACCTTGAAGTTCCTGTGTCTCTCATAGTCCACTTTCTGATTCACCTCAATAATGGGCACGTAAGTGTTCAGGCTGAAAATGCCCACTGGCTCCTCGTCAGCTCCAGGACCAGAGAGGATACATTCAGAAAGTAGGTCCTTGTCCACGTTAAGCTGAGATCAAACAGTAGAAACAAAGATGCTGGATGTTGTCACTTTTTTCATCACAGAATCAAACAGGCATAAAAACAAAAACAATAACAATTCAACAAACTTAACACTGTATAACACTCTAACAAACACAGATTCTGATGATTGTATCTACAATTCTGATTTTACAAATATAACCTACACATTTTTTCACTAATATATTATACCAAATACAAAATCAGAGAAATATTTGCTGATCTAGGTCTGTTGATGTTTTCTAGACCAATCTATTGAGTGCAGGCAGCACTGTTTACTACATTAAGTGTACTACATTAAGTGGACTTTTATTTTAATAAATAAATTACAATACATGTAATAAAATGTAATATATTTGAGCTTTTACCAAACCAAGCATAATTTTATGGAACCTTATACATAGATGGAAGTCACTATTTGTTTATTTTTTCAATTTCAAGTTCAAGTTTTTTATATAGCACATTATCATACACAGAAAGTCATTTAATGTGCTTTACATCAATGGAAATTAAGTTAGTAAGTTATGCACTTAGAAAAAGGGGTTGTGTATAGTTCCAAAAAAAGGTATTTTGATTGGTCGAAAAAGTGAATCTTAGAGAACTTGAGAATCTTACAGAACTTGTATAGAACACATTTCCTTCATCACTCAAAACCAGATAATCATGTAAGAGAACCCTTTCACTCTTACAAAGCTCTGACCTTTAAAAAGGTTCCTCTGTATCTAAAAGGATCTAAAATTGAGAAACTGTGTTTTATGCATGCAGAACTGTGTTTTCAAGGTTTCTGGAAAAAAGTGACCTACCGGTCCCAGAGTGTATGGGAAGACCCCGCTGTACTCCTCCTCCAGTTCAAAGTTCAGGGGTAATGTCTCAATCCTCCAGCCCCGTTTTTTACGAGATCTGATCATGGAGGAATCCACATGATCAGACCAAAGCTGGTGCACAAACAATACACAGCAGAGTCAGACGTCAAGCCAAGGCAAAATACAACCAAAGAAGACATTGAAGAGCAAAATACAACAAAAAAGACAATAAAAGGCAAAATATGACAAAATATGACAAAATAAGGCAAAACAAGGTAAGGTAAGCCCAGTCAACACACAGCAAAGCAAAGCAAAGCTAAATGTGAGGCAAAACAAAGCAAAGCAAGACAAAATGAATAAAGGAAGGAAAAGGCAAAATAAAATAAGGTAAAATAAGGCAAAGTAAGGCTATTATACTGAGGAAATATGAGAAGGTTTCACTTGCAGTGTAGCTTCATTTAAACTTGGTTATGTCAGTAGTATTAATCAAGTACACTGTTTTGTTAATCTGACTTCACACTGAGGAAAACCTTTAAAATCAGGCTAAACTGTAAACTGTAACAGTACAATATGACTAAAGAAGAACATTAATGGAGCTCTACTCTACTATGTGCATTTATTTGGAAAAATGGCTACATTTTCTTACAGTGAAGATGAGGATGATGATGGAGATGAAGGTCTTCATGTTGGATTAGACTGTTCTGCTCTCTCCTTTGTCCTGTCCCTTCAGTTATAGTGATTCGTGTTTTAGTGGGAGGAACATTTTGATTAAATTCAGCTGAAAAACGTTTCTCAGGGTGAGAGGAGGAACTGGATGCCGCTTTTGTTTCTGTTTCTCCTGCATCACGCTAATCCCTAAACCTGAATCACAGGGACTAAAAAAAACATGTCCATACACCCTTTTCTAAAACATCCTCATGTTGCATAAGGTTCTCAAACATTCCCATCCAGGGTTTCTGTTCCAGAGAGTTGTCTTCATTCACATGGTTTTCAAATGCTCTCATCTAGTAAGCTGTTCTAGAAAGTTTTCACCCAATCATGCTGTTCTAGAAAGTGTTCAATATTTCATGATAATCTAGGAGTTTTTCCTTAGTTATCATGTTCTAAAATGTTTTTCCCAAGCACGATTGTCAAGAACACACTCTCTAGCTGCCACATTCACAGTGTTATATAATGTCCACTCCATCCACTCTGTTCTAGTACACACACTCCATTCACCGTTTTCTAAAACTCCTCTTGTTCCCCACAATTCTCAAATGTCCCAATCCAGCTGTTCTTATCCAGAGAGTTGTGTTCAGTCACGTGGATTTAAAATGCTCTCATCCAAACAGTACCATAATGCAGTGTATTTCTGTAGGTTACATAGGTTCTTCAGGTTATGTAGGTTTTGTAGGTATTGTATATTCTGTAGATTCTGAGTCCTCCATGTTCTGTAAACCTGGGGTATTCCATAGTTTCTGTAGGTTATTTATGCTCTGTAGGGTCTGTGAGTTTTGTATGTCCTGCTGATTCAGTATAGCTCTGTCGGTTATCTAAGTTCTATTGGATATTTAGGTCATGTATGTTCTGCAGGTTCTGTAAGATTTTTATGTCCTGTTGGCAGTGGCGGAGCTTGACTTTTTTAGTTGGGGGGGGCAAAGCTATTTTAGGGGGGCCAGTACATATCATCAGACCAAACCCCCCCCCCCTCCGTTTTGTCGATTGGGTCAGACAGGGACCTCGGAATATTGCCGGTGCTGATACAGAGCGCTAAATACAGCAGTGCACAGGAAGGACATAGCAGTTAAGAGATTTTACTGATTACAGAATTCAGCAAGATCTTCTCAACAAACGTTTGTTCAGAGTGCGGTGCTGCGACGGGGGGTCACCTGGGGGGCCCAATAAGGTTTCAGGGGGGGGAAATGCTGCCAATGCCTGTTGATAATGTATGTTCCTGAGTGGCCTATGCACTCTGTAGAATTTCATCGCTACTGTAAACCTGGTTCCTGTAAATCAAATCGTCTTCCTCATACCAACATTTTAAGATTCCAAGAGTGAGCTCAACACAGAAACAACCCAGAATGTGTGATGTGTAGGAGCAGCTGGTGGCCAAGTTGTTATGGAGTTTGCCTTGGGGTCAGAAGGTTGTGAATTTGAATCCCTGGACTGGTAGAGAGACCACTGAGCTACCCTTGAGCAAGGTAATGTCCCCACACTCTGCTCCCCGGGTGTCAGCCCCCTGCTTTACTTGGAATTTCACATTGTTTACAATGTGTGCTGTGGCGTCTTCATGCGTGACTATAAGGGGCCACTTTACTCTAATATTAAATCACTGGGGGCAGATTAGTTCCACATAAGCTCATTAAAACACTGAAGTAGAATGAAAATGCAACTACAATGTTTACTGTTTTAGGAGAACAAATGTGCTGATGAATGGGAAGAGAGAGAAAGAGACAGAGAGAGAGGATGAAAGAGATAAAGACACACACATGCACATTCGGCTCTGGAAAAAAAATTGAGAACACTGCAAAAATGTTCAGTTTCTCAGATTTGATCTTTCGTAGGTGCAAGTATTAAGTTGCTTTGCCTTAGGTTTTAAGAATTGCTAACAATATTTTTCTTAATTTCCAAGAATATTGTTCTTTAAAGCAGCTTTTTAAAGGAAATGAAAAACATCAAAATAAAAGAAATGATGCAGTGATTACAGAACTTAAATAATTCTCACCCCCAAAAAAATTCTTGTTCACACTAAAACAAAAATGGCAATAATTACCTTTGACATACTTCTAGTGGTGGTTTTCCATCCAACTGGTCACATTACAAAAGGAGCGTGTTGGTTACTTTTTTTCATTAAAAAAGGTTTGATTCAGGTGATGAATCAGTCCCTCATAAAGCAGAATCAGGTGCTTGTGTAGGAATTGAACAGACTGGAATGGCTGTCATACTCATGCAAAAGCTGATTTAAAAATAAATTGCAGTGTTCTCTTCTGTTTTCCAGCACTATATATACACTTGCACTCAAAATTATTCAAAAGACCAAAGCAAGTTAAGTGTAAGATTTACAACATTTAAATTAGATTTACATTTATACTTAAAGCATTTAGCAGATGCTTTTCTCCAAAGCGACTTCCGTTCCCTTACTACAGGGGACAGTCGCCCTGGAGCCATTAGAGGTTAAGAGTTGTTCAGGAACCCAGTGGTGGCAAGCGGTAGGATTTAAATATATGACTCATTAGTAATAAACAAGTCAAACAAGAATCATTTAAATAGCTCAACACAATAAATATTACAGGTAGATCCTTTACATTCAACAACAAAATGCCACTTTTAATGACTAATGCGTAATTTTTTAACCTCCTGAACAGGATCCCTCACACAGATTCCTCAAATGTGATGCACACGTTTGCATCAGGTGTTGTCAACTACATCTGATGCAACTAATCAAAGTCTTTTTATTTTCATCATGTTTTTATGTGTACTAGAACACATCAAATACCTAGACTGGCTAGGACCGTGCTTTAATAATTTAAAAACTGCAGTAGTAATTAAAAGTTACATTTTGTATTGAAAGTGGAGAAAAAAATTGTAATATTTATTATGTGCTGAATAACTGAATTGTTGAATAATTAGACAGAAATTGAAAAAGAGAGAAAGATTAAAAGAGAGAAAAGACTGAATCTAGAAACTAGCGATAAATGTAAATGGAGAAAATCATGGAGCATAAGGGAAACACTGAATGGAATAAGGGGTGATTTTAATAGACCTGACATCTCTGGCTTACTAAAAAAACAGTGTTATCTTCGAAAGAAACCGGTGAGACTAGTTTTGGTCCCTTTGCACACAGGAGTGTAATGTTAGTGCAGAGACTTCAATAACATCCACCATTGTTAAGGGAGGTCAGCAAAATACTTCCTTATCAGTCTGCAAGAGAGGTGAAAATATAAAGGTCAGAAAACTGCAAGGAGTGCTGGGAGGTGCTCCATCAAACCGGTCTGGTGAGTTCTTTGGAAAACTGGACTATTGTGACCTTCCCTTTCAATGGAATAGTCAACAAACAATCCAATCCAATGACATTCTAAACACCTACAGAAAAGAGGAACCATTTTACACCAACGATGACATGTTTAGTCTTGTCTATTTAGGACTAAATGACACACATTCCTCATTATCTGGGAGTTCTGCATGGCTCATACTGAACTGTGCAAATGTCTTGATCCCTGAATCTGACGAGTTTTAAAGAAGCAAGTCATATCAGTCTTTGTTTGTTAAGATACACAGTGACACTATTAATTAATTATTCAAGCATGTGAAACATATCTAACTTAAGGCCTGAACCAGCAAAGAAACAGGAGCAGATCATTACAGGTGATCAAGATGGTGATCAGTATACTGGTGGTGCTGAATGCTGAGTTTGAACACCGTGTTTTGAACATGCATAAGCACCACGTATTTTTGGCACAATACATTTATTCCCATTTTTTTATTCAATCTACTCATTGCCAAACATAAGACAATTTGACAAGACGATTAAAAACAAAACAAGATTATTAAAAAACAAAAATGAAGGGGCTTTGCACAGTTTTGTATGACAGACAGATACATAGTTACGATTTATAGACCAGTAAAACCACTTTAAAATCTCCTCTGGGCATCAGTGTAAGGATTTTAGAACAGGAACGATATGTTGCCCTCTTTTACACATGGCAAGAAACCACAAAAGCTGTTTGATCAAAATGAACAGAACTTAACAAAACAAGTTTTATTAGAATTATATAATAATTTCTACATTATCCTCCATCCATTTTCTACCACTATATCCAGCACGCAGGGGCGGGGGGCTGGAGCCTATTCATTATCATTCATATCATATATCATTGGATTCTACATCTTTATGTAAATATCAAATAGATGTATTCATTAATGAATCTAACTAATCTAATGAAACAGTTTCCTCTAATTCTATCTACCTATCTATTCATCTCTCTGTCTATATACCTGGAGACTTAACTGGAGGCCAGTTAAGAGACCATTGCAGATATTAGTAGATTAGTCTATAATTTGTTAATGTTTGTTTGGTGATAAAATGTTGATTTAATAAGGCAATTAATGAGTTCATGAGAAAATCAGAGTTCCTTACTAGTTTGGCGGCCTCATAGGCAGAGAAATCATTTAATTGTCTGTTGGACTATGCATGTGACCAATTAATAAACACACAACATTTGCAACCCAATTTTTTTTCCTATACAAAAATTATTTTTATCTTTATTCAATTGAAGAATGTTTAATCCCAACCAGTTGGTGACAAAGTGAGTCATCATGGTTGTTTGGAGGGGGAACCAATTACATCTGCATTGCTGTGGTAAATGGGTTACATGAAAATGGTATGTGTTTTTAATACTATAAACATCTTATGTGTGTTTAGCTGGACATGCTGGAATTAGAATAGTTATGTGGAGACAGCAGTAGAATCACTTGACTTGTTGCACACGTTCAAGAAAGGAACATGTTTTGGTTCAATGCTACAGTTATAAGTCCTGTAACAATACAAAAAGGTACTACAAACATTACATTGACACCAACATGTGTACGTAGGTTTTTACTTTAGTCAGGAATAACTCTCCTGAGAGTTCTCTCATGTTCAGTCCAGTCCATTAAAAAGTGTAGAAGAAGAAACATTTCCTAAAAAGTTCCTTAAAATCTGTAATGCGTTATTTATTACTTGTTACTGTCACTTTAAGGAGGTCTTGGTACGCTTATTTGGTCTGCTTTTGGTGCGGTCTGGGGTGCGATTGTTGCATTCTCACATGCCTAAATGAACCGCACCAACTGGGAAAACGAAGTCTAGTGCAATTCAACCAAACTAAACCAGGTATGTGTGAAAGCATCCTTAAATTCACTACTTTTGTAATATCACAGAAAGGCTTTTACACACATTATACACTTTCAGCTCCAGTATTTTTAGATATCAAATCTGTAACAACTTCTGATTATTGTATTATTTTGCTTCCCAATGTGATTTTATTCATACTCATTTAAAAGTATGTATACGTTTAGAATTATTAAACAATTATAAACATTATTAATACAACGTTTAATCGTCTTCATTTTTAGAATTCATCAGAAAAGTAGAAAAGATGTCATTTACAACACTCTTTAAGATGCAGTACCACTTCAGTTTAATTAAACAAAAAAGCAGCAGGGTGAGAGACTTCATATCTTTAGTTCTGCACTGAGTACAAACACCAAAGTAGGTCAGATACATCTTGGACATAGATAGGATTTCAATTGTCTCCATTCAGGTGGGTGTGGAATGGTCAAATGTCTGAAGAATTTCTTCCATTCTCTAAACATAGCAAGACCAGTTTAATTATTTATGCACAAAGGTCATGCAATTCCTTTCCTTATAATGATTATGAAACCTCTTAAATATGCACAGCAGACTACAAGTTAGATTTACTCTAAAATTGACTTATCTAACAAAAGGTAAAGAATATTAAATAAAGAGTACTTCTACCATAAAGCACAATATATAAATGAACTATTTTGGGGGATCATTGGTGATTCAGAGCCTGTTATTTATTCAGTTCGTTCCATTAAGTCTTCTGTCAGTTTCATAAAGATTAGGAAGAATAGTAAAAGAGGTGGTTTTACAGATATAATAATTTGTAATTATTTATAAAGTTCTGTTTTGGCATTTTAAAGCATAGTGGATCCGATCTCCATGGGAGTTGTTTCCAGCAGGGGCAGCATAATGACTAAAAGCCATTTCACCATCTTTAGATGCAGATCATGGCTCCACTAGCTGACCAGCTCCAGCCGATCTAAGAGGCCATCCACGCTGATACACTACAAAAAGGTATAATTGTGGCCTAAACCACTGAGGAAACGAGACATTTAATTCAATTATGTATGTTTGGAGAACTGTGAGAGGCTTGGAGTAACGCTATCCCCTTTCTTGGTTTTTGTAAGAAATCAAGTAGCAGCATTTTGAATTAGATGCATCTGTCTAATGGTATTTTCCTGGACTTTCTTAGAACTCCAACAGCAGCATGTTGAATATGCTGCAGAATATATGCTGGCCACTGAAGCTATACATAGTTATACTGTGTGATACTGAGCAGGAGGACCACGCTACCCATTCAGTAAGAAAGAGGACAGTTATTGACTGAGGAGGGTCCACTCAGGAGTTCATATGAAGAGGCTTAAAACACACACACATATATATATATATATATAAATAAACAGCTGTTGTGTAATTGAAAACATTTTTATTCCTGTAATACATATGATATTAATCCAAGTACTGTTATGCCTTGAATTTGTAAAACCCACTCCCAACCTTGTACATCATGAAAAAATCAAGATGTTTTATTGTATTTGAGAAGAAAATATTCACATATACAGAGTACTGTGTAAATGCCTTAGGTACCTGAGAATATTCATCCATCTATTGGGGGTTATTGGAGCCTACATGAAAGTATGATTATATGAAAACTATTTCTTTATTGATGTACTTATACGTGATATTTTCTTTATTTAGAATACATATAAATACACAATAAGCACGTTGCTTTATGTTTTCTTGTCTTGGAACTTTTTTCAGTATTTATGTTTACTTGCCTTTATTCAGATTTTACAATACTGATGAGAGATGTTTTTGAAAAGTTTGTTCAGGTATCTAAGACTTATATTTGTGTAATATATCTTCACTTTTTCATATAAGTCTCCTTTACATTTTACACCAGCTTTGGTATCTTTAGTGAACATGGTTAAATGTCAAAATTCATTACTGATATTCATTAATAAACCAATGAATCTTGATGGTTTTGAATCTTTACAATGTTCAAAATATAAAACGAAACATTTTCTTGGCTGCCTTATTGTTTTGACTGAACTGAACTGCAAATCGGAATTTCACATTCAGTTAAATTATTTGCCGAAGTTCAATTTCTTTTGGTTCAACTAGGGGTGGGCAACTCCAGTCCTGGAGGGTCGTGGTCCAGCAGGTTTTGGTGAATTTCCTGGTCAGAAACTCCTGGCTCACCCCACCAGGTAACTGTCAGGTTTAGTGAATGTATTTGAGGAGAACTACCATCAAACTGTGCTGGACACTGACCCGGAACGAAGTTGCCCTCCCCTGCCGTAAATGTTTTTTTCATCATAACAAATAAAACGACCTGTTCTCAAGCTGTTTGACAGCAGCATCAAAATGTTGTTATAACAACAGACTAGGAAAGAGATGTTTTTACTGGCTGTGCCAAAAATTCAACAATGGAGGCACAAATATACCACTGGGGTCAATGAAGTATAAGCACCACTGTCTCAATACATACACAATACAGCCGGAGTTATCCATTACACAATCAAATGTATCTTTAAGAGTGTGAGAAATGTAAAGGTGTACCATTAACAAGTAGCCAGGATAGGTTTTCATCATAAGCTAAGAAAAAAAACACTGAAACAAGGCTATAAAGAAAAAAGGGCCTAAATGACAAAAGTGGATCTGACAGAAAAAAATGTCTACTAGATGTTTGATAAAATGTACGGAGGCAATGGTAGATAAACTGTATTGATTCTGTTACTGATCTGAGATTTATCTGAAAAATCAAAGCATTCTCCAACTTTCGTACCATCACAGTACAGTTTAAGTGCAGTGTTGTTCCTGTATACCTGTGGAAAAGTGCCGGGAGAAAACAACCACAACGTTCATTCACAATTTGTAATACAACTGTATTTGGCACTTCTGTTTCATTTTTAAAAAATCAGCTACAACATTAAATCAGGTCTACAGATTGAAGCCAGTTTGTTAAATCGTGGACCCAGATCTGTAAGAACGTCTGGATGGAACTTGCTTTCAGGTATGGAGATGGCATCCAGCTCAGGGTTCATCATGGGTTCTCCTTCATACGCATAGCAGTGGGGCTCGTAATCACCTAGCTCCTCTCCTGGGGCCTGGATCTTGATTAAGTTCTGCAAACAAAGAGTCACAGCTTAATAAAAAAGATTTACATTATCTAGCTCAAACTTCTAAAGTACCATACACTTTGGACTACAGAGCGTACCTGATTAAAAGTCGCATGCTCTAATTTTACAACGAAAATGTATTTTGTATTTGTACAAGCCGCACAGGATTTTAGGCCGCATGTATGGTTATGAGTAGAGTTTAAATTCTTTCTTCGAACCCGAACCTGGCCTGAGCCCAAGCGCAAGCCCGAGCCCGACCCGATATTTCCTGCCACTATCCTTTTCATCACCGAGCCATGATCAAGCATTAAAACGGGCCACGTATTTTTAAAATGGTTTAAATCGGGCTTGGGACAAAAATTACAGTTAATGTGTCAGGTCGGGCTGGGACACGAGATGCTCGGGCTCGGGTCAGGTTTCATTTTTTGGTCCTGATATATAAGCTCTGGTTACAAGGCAAAATGTTTTGGGTGGCATGGAAAAAAAAACATGCATTAGCTGCACCGTATTTTAAGACGGACTCTTCAAACGTTGAAAAAAAAGTAGCAGCTTATAGTCTGGAATTTACGGTACTAAAATCCTGATATGCAACAATCTCAGCGCAGTCCAAGATTCTCTAATATTCCTATGTTCATATTTCTCAAATGTTCTTTTCATAGAACTAAAGCATGCTCTCCACATTCCCTTGGGCCTA
Source organism: Ladigesia roloffi (assembly GCA_037577295.1). Classification (NCBI taxonomy): domain Eukaryota; kingdom Metazoa; phylum Chordata; class Actinopteri; order Characiformes; family Alestidae; genus Ladigesia; species Ladigesia roloffi. Next base: position 21,096 of record JBBKCR010088576.1, on the reverse strand, counting down.
GAATATTTTCCCAATCCCCAGAATTCCTGAATACTCTCCTCCAATCATGCTATTTGAAAATATTCTCCTCCAGGCATGTCCTTTGATTTTCTCCTTATTCAGTTTTCAAAAATGTTTTAATATATTCCCATCACCATTCTAGAATATTCCCCCCACTCAGAATGTTCTAGAATGTCCTAACCCATTCATAGTGTTTAAGAATATTTACTCATTTACATTGTTCTAGAAGAACTCCCCATTGTTTTTGAATTTTTTTTTCACGCCACCCTACAATGCTGTATAATAAATGTATTTTGTATTTCAGAGCTTCAAAATCACATTATCTAGTACTAAAGTATCAATGCACTAAAATACTTGAAGTGTAACCTTCAAATGTTCTTTCCTATTCATACAATTTAAGCATATTCTGTCTTTTTATACAGTTTCTCTCTATTTATATGCTCCCCTAATCTGCAACATTCAAGAATAACCTCCTACATTCACACTAGTGATGCACTGAATATTAGACCACCAACATTTTTGGGCTGAAAAAGGCAAAAAAATATATGTTTGGGCGTAATAATGGCGCAGATGCAGATTGGATGTTTGGGCGTAATAATGGCGCAGATGCAGATTGGATTAGAGTCAGCATGTCTGCCATGTGAGTGCATTTCTATACTTTTAAGAAAGACACAGAAATCTTTTTGTCTCAACGTCAGTAATAATAATTTATTTTGGCTTTCAGTTTCAATTTTCAGCCAGGGGTGTTTCCTCCTTTTCGGTTTTCGGTTTAGGTCCAAAAAAATTCCTTTTGGTGCATCCCTAATTCACACTGTTCTAGAATGTTTTCCTCTTTTCATGCTGCACTAGGATGTCCTCCTTATTCAGGGTTCTAGAATATTCCACACCATTCTCAAATGTTCTCATCTGATCATGCTGTTGTAGCTTTTCTTTTCAAGGTTCTTCTCACTCCACCTAATACCTCTCTAGAACAATTCCCAATCACACCTTTTTAGAACATCCAGAAACACATTCCTGAGCTTTTTTTATAAAATTAACATTATTCACATTTACAGGTTTTAGATTGCCCTTTCACACAGCTCCAGACTGTTCTCTCGATTCACACCTTTCTAGAATGTTCTCCAGATTAACACTCTGGGATGTTCTTGTTGTGCACAGCATTCTATGGTGTTTTTCACCCGTGGACTTTCCTCGTATGCAGTATTCTAAAATGTTCTCTCTATTCACATTATTCTACTTATTCACTATTTACATTATTCTACATATCTTTCCCTATTCAAGTTGTTCTAGAAAGTCCTGACCGCTTTTGCAGTCTTTAGAAAAATGTTAAAATTCAGAAAAATTCATGCTGTTCCTAAATGCTTTAAAATTCATATTGTTTGAAATGAAAACTGGAGTGAATTTTGAGTCATGAGACTGAGAACCTGCCCGGACCTGTGGGTGCAACTTTTGGAATGCAATGGCTACAGCTGCACTGAAAAAAAGAAGAAAACCACCATGTGCTTTTATAACTAGTAAACAGACCTGCGCAAAAATAATTGTTAAAATATTTGGCTTTCAAAGAGCCAGAATGTCTGCTATATCTTTCTATAATGGAACAGTTTTCCTCCAGGCTTCCTGAAAGATTTTTAAAAAGTCTAATTTTCAGTCCAGTACCTGAACCTGACCAATTCCAGAGGGGTGTTTTTAGTTAAGCCACAACTACATCATTCAAGCTGAAAATAGCACATCCAAGTTAAGGCCTGAACCAGTAAGAAACATGTGCAGATGATTCCAGATTATCAGGCGGTGATCAGTATACTGGTGGTGCTGAATGCTGAGTGGTTTAACCTTTATCTAGATACCTCATATCTTCAGGCAAATGGCAGCCTGTTTATCAGGCAGAAAAAAGTACCATAATTCGAACCAGCAAGGCGATTCAAATCATAATGTAAAAAAAGTAGAAGAGCTCAAGACTTTGGCAAAACCCTATTTCAGTAACGGAAACTAGAATCATTTATGTAACCATTTTAATGTTAAATAATGTTTACTTTTATTTGTTTCACTGGCAAAACACACACTCCCAGCCTGCATAAACATGTTTAAGAATCTCATGTTTGCAGATTCATATCAGGCAAGTTATAAGTGAGACCTGTGGTAAGTCTTCAGTGGTTGTAGTTTCTCTGCTTTCGTATTTACTAACAGTCAAAAGACTTTGCACACACTGAGATTTTCATAATTAGCATGATATTCTCTCATGTTCACGGAAAATATACTGGGAGAAAATGTTTTTTTAATTTATTTTTTTATCACAACTGACCTAAACACTTTTAAGTGATGAAACTGATAAGTAGTGCACTTTTACATATTCTTTCATCTTCCAAAGGAAACTTTTTTTTGACATTTTCATTTACAGTTTTTTTTTCATTTACATGCTACAACTTTACAATGCATAGCAAGAATAAAAAGTTACAGTTAATTAAATAAATGAATAAGAGAAAAACCTGTGGGATTCAAAAACATTAAACAGAGTATTTCAGACATGAGGGGCAGGTGTACCTGATTGAGCTGGGTGACGAGGCCTCGCCTCATGTGGAAGATGTCCACGTCGTAAGCAGAGTACCTAGAACTCATCGTTCCCTGATTAGGAAAGATTATGAAAATGTAATTTGTAAATTTGGCATAATTGTATAAGTGTATCTGGATTCAGTCCAAATTCTTACCCTTCGAAGGGGTGCATAACCTTTGGAACTATTAAATTGTACTATTTGTTTTGATTGTATTGATTACTAAAGCATCAAGAATAAATCCTGCACACATTCGTCTAATAATGGAACTCAAACGAGTGAACAGCATAATAAGAAAATCATGCTGTTTGACCTTACCTTCCGGGTTATATGACTTTGGCGTGAATATCTTGAGGAACTCTGGAATTTGCACAGAAACAGTTCATCAGCCTTAAGAACCAGCTTAATGCTGATGATAAGAGCTTTCAGTTATTGGCATTTAAGCTAATGAGGTATTTACCCGTCGCACAGATCTCCTCACCAATTCTTCTTGTTGGAATGCATCATAGTTGTTCTGTAAGCAGACATATACATATTTACAAACACACACACATGTATAATGCAAATAAAATAAAATCATAAATGATAATATTCTGCAATTAATCACATTTTAATTCATAAAATTCAATAAAGGATTCAAAAGTATATGTCACGTTGCCTGTCTCCAGGCAGCAAAGGGAGGTGCAGATATAGACTATTAAAATTTAAAGGAACTTTTATTTCCAAAATAAAAAGGCATAAGGTTCCACACAAACTGAACAAAATATTAATACTCTAAACACAAGGGCCAACTACAAATGATAATCATTTAACCCCAAAACACTGGTCATCTATGACTAAGAAACCCCAAAATAAAACCACGCGTACATATATATGTGATAGTAGTGTCAGTGTAATTTGTGTTTGATAGTAATAGAAATGATCACATACATTACTTTGCATGAACCCTTGCTTTGAAATTTCATGGTGTGTTGGTCCAATATCGGTGCCACCCTTAATGGTACCATCAACTTGGGTTTTGACCGGAACCTTCATAAGGGCAAATGGAGCACAAATGTTATATTTAAGACATGGTTTACAGTTGCTGTAATTATTAAAATAATGAATATGTTACTTAAATGATATGTTTTGTTACCTTGCAGTCACTGCCAAGAGTCTCTGTGTTTGATTTAAGGAGAAGTGAGGAGGGGCCATCATCCGTTGGAATCATTTTCATCTTGTTTTTGCAGGATATCAGGAAAACCATGAGGAGGATTGCTGCCAAATTTGAGAGTCAGGTTAAAAAACTTCTAGTCAGGTTAAAAACATTCATCAAAGGACTGCTGCTGTGTCTCTCATCTTGTTGTAGTTTTGTGCTTAGATTCCACTTGTGCCAATGGTACCACCCTTGTAATTAAGGGACTATAATAATTGGTCTTGGAACGCATGTCAGCATCAGCCAATCAGAGGCAGAGATTGCATTTTGTACGAAAAAAAATCACACGACTAGTTGAATTCTCTCAGAGGACGTCACCCCTAACAAGTCAACTGTTCTGCTAATGCCCTAATTTAAACACCGTAGTTCTGTATGTTGTAGTTAACTTCAGAAGCACTAGTTGGCGCTTGCTGAGAACAGTCGAATAGTCGTGTGTTTTTTCCTCTCTCTGTGCATGCGCTTGTGTACACAATGCAATCTTTGTCTTAACCAATTATTACAGTCCCCTCATAAAAAGCTGGTACCATTGGCGCAAGTGGTATAAAAATATTTTAAACTAAATTATCCATGTTGCAGGGCCATACCACCACTCACAATTGACCCTGTTGAAGGAAATCCATCATAGCGAAGGAAAGTTTTAATCCATGCATATTGTATGACAGTGGCAAACCCTCTTTGAGTACAGTATCCAGATATAGTGCATACCTAGTAGGAGAAGCAAAGCGAAAGCCATGATCCCAATGGCACTCATTCCCATCTGGGTGGCCAAGGATCTGCGCTCGTGGCAGTTTGGTGCGGTGGAACAGTCACAAACAGTGACCGAGATGTTCTGAGTCAAGCTGAGACCCTGGCTGTCCGACACTTTGACCTTGAGATCGTAAATACCTGGGTAGACAGCATCCTCCTTCACCAGGTTCACGGTTGTCCCTTCAAAGAAATTAGAAAGAATCAGTCAATTCTGTATTTATATTTATATCCAAAACCTGCCTGCACACCATGCCTGGATGTTCCTGGATGCTTCATATGCTGCTTATGTATAAATAGGTGCTAATTTGAATCGCGCTTCTAGCAGTAAATCAAACAGTGAAATAAACCCATTTCCTTCTCATAATTTCATATCTTTACCATGGGTGGGGTCGATCATCCACTCGCCCTTCACATCTCCCAGGAGCTCGTAGGTAAAGGGGTAGCTGAATGGAGGCAGGTCCAAATCCACAGCTGTGATATTAGTGGTCTTCTGAGACAGACACATGTTTAGCAGGTTTTTCTCAAGCACAGGCAGATTATCATTCTGATCTGAAACCTGGATGATCAGGGTTCCAGTTCCTGTCATTGGAGGCTCACCTGGCAGTGATGGAAATAACATCAAATAAATAAAACCATTTTAAAATATATGATAGATTAGCTGTAATATATTAGATTAGAGACAATTCTTACTGAATTTAAGAATATAAATCCATCTAATATAAACACTACCAACACTGCATATTCATTTGGGAATAAAACCACACTGTAATTATTACTGTCTGACTGTAAAACCCACACATATATTCAATTCACGCTGAATTAAAAACACTCTGCAGTCACAGCCTGTAAAACATCTTACCATTATCAGCAACATAAAGGACGATGCTGTAGGAATTGTTCTTCACAAATGTGGATTCTCTGTCTATGACGTTTGCTGTTAGCACCTCTCCGGTCTTTGAATTGACAGTTATCCAATTGTCTGGGTCTTCTCCTTTGGTAAAACTGGAGACAGAATTGTTAAAAAGGAGAGACAGAAACAAAGATTTTAAGCTTTATTCAACTGATCTTCAGACTAGGCTAGTCCCTTCTCCAGCCCTGTCACATTTTTCACAATAGGTCAAAGACAGGGGGGGTGGATCTAAGTTCGAGGTTCAGTTTCTCTAAACTTCAGTCACTGGTGTAAAGGCCTGAATGTTATGAATGAACCACCTGACACACATCAAAGGAACACTGGCAAATGACCCTGCCGAGTTGTTTTGGTCACATGCCTTTATTAAGTCCCTTTGTCAATTTTTGTTCTTCAATCTTATTTGTTCAGCACTACTATGGTAACCATAGCAACCACAACTTGTGCTGTTGTACAACAAACCATCAATCTTATTGACTGAGTCACGGTCAAAGTTAAATGAGTGACACCATTAAGGTAAACATTGTCTCACTGATGCTGAGTTGTTTAACTGCTCTGTAGTCAGGCGTCTTGCCTGGAGCAAATATAAGAACAATTCACAACACAAAGTATAGGATTGTTGAAAGGAAAGTTGATCACTTTCCCCATTGACTTGTATGGTCACCTTAGTCTTGTAGGAGCGCAACAAGACTTTCTCATGGAAATACATTCTACTTTATATTATATTTTTAAAACAAATGTTACTATCAACACATATTGGAGTCATATCAAGGCCCTGACTGCCCATTGGCACTCCGTGTCACTTACTGAAATTCGCTGGCAAATGTCTTGTCAGGGTCTTTGGCTTTAAGGGTGCAAAGGTGGGTTCCCACTTTCGTGTTCTCCATGATTCTCTCAATCCTAACAGGTGGAATGAATTCTGGAGGGTCGTTTACATCCTCCACAGCAATGGTTACTGGATACAACTTGGGAGGGTTTGGCAGCTTGGTACCAGGCCCTTCGGTGAAGGTCTTTACATCCCATAATCTCTTATTTGGACGCCCAGTGACCTCACATGAGAAATAGGGCGCTACATTCGCCACACTGATCGATATGTTTCTTGAACTCTGCTCTTCAAAATCCATTGCCTGTGCATTCAAGAAGGATAGATCAACAACACAAGCAAATACACTACCACTTAAAAGTTATTACACAGTACAGGTTTTATCTCTTATACATTTATTTCATAAACTGCAGACTTTTATTCTTGTTAAACATTGGGCAGTGAACATATATAGATATAAATCTGTCAAAATATGATAAGATGGAAAGATCACATAACAGTTTATGTCTGATGTACTATTAACTGGCTGCGTGTTGATGCAAATTCTATAATAACTTTCACTGCTTCATTCCACTGGATATCCTTTAATATCTCATGAGTGCAGGTGTAAATGTGGTTTCAGGAAACCTGAAGTCACCAGCTGTGGTATAGAGGCATAGACTCAAGAAAACAGAAATACCTTTATAACTGTTAATATTCCTTCGTTCGTTTTGGGGTCCGTCTGTATTTTGAAATAATTTTCTTTATCCCCATGAATGGTGTATTTAGCCTTCCATGCATCGGATCCTGGACTGTCCATGTCTTTTATTTGCACATGTAGGACTTCCACCCCACTCTCTCGCTCTTTTATCTTTCCAGGACCCTGAGGAGAGAAAGAAACACCTGCAGTGGGGTTCCCATTCTTCCATACTCTCACTGAAAGACTCTTGCAGATGCTTTCATACTTATAACCTCTCAGAGCATCTCAAAACACCTTAGTATTTATCAAAACCTCTTAGAACTTTTAGAGTTTTTTCACATATTAGTATATTGCTCAATGTCTGTTTATCTACACTGTCTTTTATACTGACCGTATGACCGGTGATCTCTGGGAGGTGGTTGTTTTTGTCCATGATGTTCACCACCACGCTGCTCATGCTGGAGAGCTGCTTCACTTCTCCATGATCTTTGGCCTCCACCATGATGAGGTATTTCTGAGCTTTCTGGTGATTCAGATCACAATAAATAAAATGATTGAAAGCTGTTAGGATATGTGGGAAAAATAATGATTTGATCCCCTGATGAATTTGTAAGTTTGCTGACTTACAATTCATGAGGTAGTATCCTTTGTTATGGATTTAGACAGAGTAACAACCAAAAATCAAGAAAAAACATGCTACATAATATTGATTTGCATGTCACTGAGTGAAATAAGTTTTCAACTCAGCCAGACACCCACAGACTGGTTGTGTGCCCATGTTGCACACAGATGGATGAAAATCAATCTATCATTTACAGATACTCCTAATCATAACTGATTATATTTATAAAGCACACCTATCCACTGTTTCTTCCATTCCAACATCTCGGTAGGACCAAAGAGCTGTCAAAGAATATCAGGGACAATATTGTAGACCTGCTCAAGGCTGGAATGGTTTATAAGACCATCAGCTAGAAGCTTGTTGAGAAAGTGGCAAAAAAGCTCCACCCGTTTAGTTCTGGGCTGATCCCTCACCTTTCTCCTGACAGTCCTCACTCCATGAGTCAAGATACTGCATTGAGCTCCAAACTGAGGGCAAGGTCATTTATATATTTGTCCATTTCCAAATAATTGGAACAACAGTAGTCACCTTCTCACCAAGCTTCTTGCTGAGGGTCTTGTAACCCAATGCAGCCTCGTGCAGGTCTACAATCTTTTCCCTGGTAATCTTTGAAGATCAATTGTTCCCGTTTCTTCACCTCACTATACACAGCACGCCATTGCAAATGCGGTGGGTATTTAAAGGGAGTGAGAGTGTGAACTCTGATTAGTTTATTGCATGCTATGCCCATAACACACCCATGACTAATTTACTCATATAAGACAACCCATTTGAACTATGCGCCAGACGCGAAGTTCACTTATCCTTCTGGCATTATAGCGCTTTGCGCTGACCCCTCCCCCAAAAACAACTGAGCTTCAGAGTTCAGACAATGCGCGACTGACCCTGAAAATCGGGCCCATTCTGTCTCTCCATATAAAGATGAGTCAGCAAGCTTACAAAATCAGTGTGGGGTAAAATAATTAATTCCCCCATTGTGCTTTTACACTTATGTGCTGAGGTTTTAGAACCCCAAGTCAACCATCATGCTTTGTTGCTTTTCTATATGACAGGAAGTGCTAGTAATTTGTGGGTCCAGGTTTTTCATGAGCCTAGCTTGCCTGATCTGGTACAAGACCCAATCTGCAACCTACAAAAATGATTCCTTAATCAATGACCCAAACGAAACCAAACTGCAAAATAATCCCTAATCAACCTGATCTGATATATTTCTGAACGCAGTCAAACTCCCACACCCCTCCACCGACACAAATGAAACCATTTGACACGTAATAAGAGCCAACCTGGCCCACCTGACCTGCAAAAATATTATTCATGGCCCAAAAAAAAAACAGTGTTTCTATAATTAATTTATAGCTCAGTTGGAATGGTCACCTTTTGACCCTTCTGGCCTGAACACCCAAACCACTTCTAGATTTTCTATTAATCACACCATCTTGTTATAGCCCATCACAACTAGTATGCTTCCTGCACATTTTAATGCACTAATATTTCATAGTAACTGCCAATATGGTAACACAAATAACTGTAGAGGAGTATTCAGTGTCCTCCATGGAAATTCAATTAATGAATAATTTCCCCAAGGGCATTCAAACCCTGTATTCAGTTGTATTTACCTCATAGTCCAGACAGCCCCGAAAATATATTTTTCCCACAGTGGTGGTCTCTGGTGGCTCAAGGAAAAACTCAACGTTGTCCGTTTTTGGAGTCACAGAGGCGATTCTGAAGGAGAAGGTTCCATTAGGAGATTTTGGGTCATCCATATCTGTTGCCACTACCGTCGACACCACTTGACCTGTATTACACATCGTTATGATCATTAAACATGATGATTCCAAATTTCTACAGTTCCACTGGATTACACTGGCTTGGGTTATCTCCAACTTGCAGTGATTTGGCATCAAGATTTTGCCAGAGTCTTAGAGGGTATTCAGTTGAGACATATTTCTAATAGTCATTCTCATGCAATCAATGTGTGGGCCTAAATTAAATATGTATACAGTGAATTTAAATTTTGTTTGCTCTTTTGTCTTTATTTATCAGAAATCGTCCAATGTTATTAATAATTACTAACCTACAGATTGCCACTGTCACGTCTAATGACTGTGCTGTTTTTGTGGTGAGTAATTCCTGAGCACACCGGATTTGAGTTTTTATCATTATTTTCAGCTGCTCGTGTGCTCACGAGGAAGTGTGCTTGTGTTTAAATTTTTTTTTTTTTTTGTATTTTAGTTGGGTAATGGTGGACCTTCTTTAACAAAGCAGGCCTTAGTTTTATGTTCTTCAATAAAATATCAATACGTGGATATCTGCATAGATGCCTGCACTCAATGTTTGGAGAAAGGGAAACGTGACAGCAGTCAATGTCCCAAGCCATATAGTAGGGTCATGGCTAACCCCAATAGCAGGACTGAAGCTAAACACAAAAGCAGGTGCGAGGTTAACTCTGATAGCAATGTCGAGGCGAACCCTGATAGCAGGGTTGAAGCTATCCCGGATAGCAGCACCTAGGCTAACCCAACTGGCGTGCCGAAGCAAACCTCGTGTTAGCAGAGTAGCAGAAACTCACTGAGTTAGCCCAACGAAAGCGGCTACTTGTGTTAGCGGGTCAGCAGAGGCTAACCCTATTGACCAAGCAGCAAAAGCCTATCCCAATGTTTAGTGCAGTGCCTCAGGCCCCAAATAAAGAGCATAGGAAGCCGCTACACATCCTACCAATGCATGCTGGAACCGTGCCTTTCGAAAGGGTGCACGGGGGCAAGGGGGTTCCTTCCTGGACGTAACAGTGGGGGTATTTGGAGAAGACCATGGGATATGGAATATGAAGACATAGAATATGAGGGGTAACATTGGGCCTGGCGGTTAGGGGTGCGGAGTCCAGGGGATGCTGCCCTTGCCGCCAACGCCGTAGTCAGTAAAGCAGTTGCTTGTGTGACTAGAGATATTGTTTTTTTTTGTTTGGATTGGGTGGTTTGGTTTAGGGATTTAGTATTTATAGGGGTTTAGGACTGACATTAAATGTCGTTCAACCATTGTACCGGCCTTCGAGCCAGTATTTTCTATTTTGAAAAATAAAGAAAGACAAACTAAACATCATCCCTGGTTCCTGGATGAGATACACACCACGATACAAAAGTCATATTTTTGTTTGTGTTTATGCCTTGTTTTTTCCCATTTATTTTACATGTTGTTTATCTATATGGGGTTTTAAAACAACATTATTAAAAGTATTGTTAAACACGATGATTCCATTGTAACCTTGTGGTTTTAAGAAACAGATTAATTACCCTGAGCTGTGGACTCTTCAATAGTGGTTGTGTAATGTGGAGGTTTGAAGACCGGGGCATGGTCATTGATGTCCATGATCTTGATTTCAATCCCGAGCCTCATGGCCACTTTCTCACTGGATGCATTTTTTGCTTCAAATGTTAACTGTGAACAGAAAACCATCTGGTGATTCAGTTGCTGGAGGGATATTGTCATTAACATGCTGATGTTTTGAAGATGACCTACTTAAAGACAAGCTTTTGTGATAATTTCACATCAAACAGATACGCCTAAAAGGAATAAAAGCATTTTTGATCAGTTTAACTCATGCTGAATGAAAAATGTGTGTTCCAAACAGGGATTTCACAATTATAGATTTTGATGGCACAATTATCGTCTGGGAAATAATCACAGCTTCACAATTATCACGATTATTTTGTATGTGTTAATTTCACACAATGTAGCTAGACAATCACATTCTTTAGATCGTTTTGGCGTGGAAGTGCAGACAGGATAAAAGAGCGTGCAAGAAAAGCTTGAGGAACAAAACAACTGGACAAAACAACATTTAGTACAATCATCAATAGCTAAAGCTAAAGTCTGAATGAATACAGGATTATGAAAGATACTGTATTCTAGCAGTGGAAAGTTCCCCGTGCAAAAATGCAGAACAGGGGTAGACAGCAATTTGCTTCAGTGATTACCAGTGTGAGGTGGGGATGAAAAAATAGTACCTTGAGGATCTGAAAGGTCTCATAGTCAACCTTCTTGTGCACCGAAATATAGCCGGTCTCAGGGTCAATGCTCAGGACGCCTATGGGCTCTTTATCCACACCACTGCCATGGAGATTGAGCAGATAGCTCTTCCCGACATTAACCTGAAAAAAATATTTATGGTCAATTTTAGCTATTTTTTAATTATGCAAGCTAATTCTTTTATTTGCATTCTGTTTAAATTATGTGCAAAGGATTACATATAATATAATTTCAAATGAATTCATTGATATTTCACCTTGAGCTATTGATATGAACTCCAGTTATTTCAGCAAAAATTATTTTGATGTAAATCAATTTTGATTAAAATAAAAAAACTTTACCCAAACTGTCCCCTAAAGTATGCACTACGATTGGCAGTGCATGCTGCAGGTGTTCAACAAATGTTGGGGCTTTATGTTAGCATTGTGTGGACGCTGAGAGGGGACCTCAACATATTTCCTTCAGGCAAATGTTCTTCATTACTCATTTAAAAATTTAATGATGGGGTCTGCTGTGACAGTGATGGGTAATAATGTGATACTCACTTTGTCCAGCAGGTATGGGAATTTGCCCTCGTATTCCTCCTCGATAGTGAAGCTGTCAATGATCCATGATCTCTTCTGCCTTGTGTTGCTTTGGGCTAACAACAATGTTGCAGAAAAAACACACTAGAGGGTAAGGAAGACAAAAAACATATATAACCAAAATATGAGCTGGTCATGTAGTTTCGTGTTTCTTGACAACCTAGCTTGAAACGTGTATTTATTTAGCTATGTGTCCGGGACTATTGGTCAAATAGACCGTCAGTTACTTGTTATAATACTCGCAAAAGTTAGTTAATTGGAGAAATCACTGATAATTAATATGTATTTTTAAAATAATCATGGTGTGATGTATGTGATGTATGTGGAGGTGGAGGTAGCTCAGTGGGTAGGACACTTGCCTCTGGACCATGAGGTCCTGGGTTCAAATCCTACCCCCAGCACCACCACTGGGTCCCTGAGAAAGACCCCTAACCCCAAGTTGCTCCAGGGAGACTGTCCCCTGTAGTTAGGGAATGGAAGTCGCTTTGGATAAGTGTCTGCTAAATGCCGTAAATGTAATATACATTTGAATTTTGTATTTTGAGGACTGCATAAAGTTTTCCCTCACATTAAAATGTTTTTTTAATATGCGCTGCTGCTCGCTCCTGCTTATGAAAGAAGTAGCGTGTGGGAGCCTTGTCTTCCCAAAGTGCCAGGCGTCCATATTATAGCCTTTGAACAATGCGCGAATGATTACAGACCAGCAATAATGGGTTGCACCAGTGGCGAAAGCGCCGTGTGCATTATCGGGCCCCTAGACTCTTTACCTGAGGGGAAGGATGGATGAGGGAGCAATCTATATCAATAGGTAAACTGTGAGATTTGGTTAGAGTGGAGGGTGTACCAGTTTCTGTACTGTGATAGGGGTGGAAACCAGACTGAAATTGTTCATAGTGATTATAGTCATTGAGGTGTGAGTGGTTAAGATTTTTGAACGATTTGATATATCAGTTACAGAGGGAAGGGTGAAACTTGAAAGTAACTGACAGGGAGACATGGGGGAGTGTACTACTGAGTTAGAATCTCATATAGAGTTAATTTGTCAGTGGATATCAGAGATTTTGTGAATGAATAAGGACATGAGAGTGTTGCAAAAATCAGCTGAATACATATGAGGGGGGAATGAGTCTGGGGGTTTTGTAATTTTACTGAAGAGAGAAAAGAGAGATTTGGAGTTCCCCTGATTAGACCAGAATAGTATGCGGATTTGGCTCAAACATGCTGTCCTTATAAAGCAAAATATGATCATTATACATTTCTTTGTGTATGGTGAGTCCGGGTTTTCTTGTATAGATGTTCCAGGTGCCGTCCTTTGGCTTTGAGATGGCACAGGTTGGGAGTAAACCATGGTGCTGGGTGAGAAAATGAGACAGATCTTTGTTTGAGTGGTGCAAATGTGTTTAAAAGATTATGGAGGTTGTCATTATAGTATGAAACAAGTTCTTCAAGGGTTATGGAACTGTGGATGGATGGAAGCTCTTTAGATAAACCATAGAGAAAATTGGTTGAATCACATGAACATCATGTGATATTTGTCCTCATGGCCAAATTCACAACCCTTAAAGCGTGGTTTAGAAGAAATAATCAGACTTCAATAATCTCCAAATAAGAGAATAAAAGACTGTTGTGAGCAGTAAAACCTTAATCTGAGTATCCTATACTACTCTATACTATACTGTACAGTACTGTACTGTACATTACTAGGGCTATGATTTAAAAAATGTTCTTTAATGGATGTAACAATTAATTGAAATAATGTGATATCTAAAAATGTGGTGATATGCATTGTGATGTCAAGGCCTTTCAAAGGTCTGAGAAAAGGTAATAGAATTGAAGGTTTTAGATAGGCCAAATGGTCAGGCCCGATACGCCAAATGGTCAATTCGATTCTGGACAGAACCACCAATATATCAAGATGCCCTCAGGAGTAAACGTTTGCGAACAGGTCGGTTTAATTTGTGCCTCAACTGTCTGTCTCCTTCTGGTGGCAGAGAATTCCCTTTTCTTTTTCTGTTTGTTTGTTTTTTAACTATTGTAGTTATGTGTGCTGTTGGTCAAAACACAAGGACTTCTCCATTAATATTTACTATTTATCTGTTATAATGAAATGTATTTTGTTAAACTGGAAAAAAAAACTGGGATCTTGTAGTGTTAAATTTAATGCAAATCCATTTACAATTTTTTGTTCCCACCTTCTATATGTATGATTAGATCACCAGATATTTAAGAAGTGATGAAAGAGTGCAATTAAATTTAAAATATCTGCAGTTAAAGTAAAAAGACTGCTGTGTGCTAGGACAAGTTCCCTATATTTTTTATTTGTAATTGGTGATCCATATGTGATTTTGAACTGACACCTACCCCCAGAATAGTGAGTTTATGTGTGTGTGTGTGTGTGTGGGTGTGAAAATGTGTGTCCATGTTGACTATGGTGAAACAGATCAGTATGTGGAATTG
>JBBKCR010088369.1:0-24611 GCA_037577295.1 Ladigesia roloffi | reverse complement strand
TGTGTGTGTGTGTGTGTGTGTGTGTGTGTGTGTGTGTGTGTGTGTGTGTGTGTGTGTGTGTGTGTGTGTGTGTGCGAACGTCACAGCACTGCCATATTTTGTTGAAACATTATGCCCATCTCATCACTGCCCCCACAATATTTCTATGAAAATTACAAGCTCCATTTACATAAGAAAATTGGTCCTTTCTGAAACAGCCTACAAGAAATATCAGCTCAGATCTTCTTACAAGAGCAAAGTGGGTCTGACCGAAGATCGTTGTTTCAGGCCTTTTAATGGGTCTTACTTGACTCTGCAAATGTAACACACTCCTTAACACACACACATCACTAGGGATGGGAATTGTTAAGAAATTATTGATGGCAGTGCCATTATCGATTCTTCTTATTGACCCGATTCCTCAGCATTTCCTAACATGTGTTACAGGATGAGCCTGTTGCCTTAAGAAATTCTATGTAATTCAGTTTCTAGGGTAGATGTACTTTCAGGGAGTGTTTGGAGTTTTACATGGCTGCTCTCTTTGTGAGTGATTCTCACCACTCTGATGTTCTTTTCGGAGACAGTACATGAATGCTCCCATAATGTCCCGTTTTGGGACCCGCTCTGTGTCTGATAGTAACGAGCCAAAGACGCCTGGCATCTTGTTGAATCAGCACCAGAATTGTTTATTTTGTCCCAATGGCAGACTGAAGGCCAGCATAACGATAACACAGTTATCTGACCTGAAGCTCAATCTAGTTTTAAGAAACACCAAAGCTCAGTGCATTGGTTTGTGGGTTTGTGTGGATGTAGGCAAGAAAGAGGATGATTTTATACAAACAATTCTGCGGTCAAAAATATGGATTTGGTGTTGATTCGGTAAGAGACTAGTGTTGCACAATTTACCGATACTCAGAAAGTAAAGTGATTCCCTGCAGTTAACAGTATTCAACTATGTTTAAATTGAAATGCAAGTTCTAGATCACTGGTTTGAAAAAGTAGTTTTAAAATTTGTACTTCAAGATTTCAGTCAGCTGACAAATTAAAATAAAGTGTTTATTGTGTTCTGGGTTAACAGTATTTCATTATTAGTTATTTAGATAACAGTACCAGCGAGAAGGTGCCCCCACCATATGTCTTGTGTACTTTGATGAAAATGTGTGAAAGATGTTAGTGATTGCACTGTGGCTGGAGTAAAGTTACCACTTTTATGTCCTTATGTTCTAAATTCTAACTACGTCTGCTAATAAAATGAAAGCTGATGTTAAACATTCAAATGAAACAAAATAAAATGTTGTTTGTTTTGTTTTTGATTGGAGGAATCTTTCAGTGTCGCCACCTACTGGAAGCCTCAGTACATCACGGAGTACTTCAGAATCAAAGTAAACTTGGTCATCTCAGCTATAAACATGTGAACACTGAGACTAGACAACATGGCTCCAGTACAAATCACACACACAGAAATAAAGAAACCATAGATATAAATTCTAAACAGTTTAGTACAAGTGTCATTCTTAATATCCAAAACAGTTGGTGGCGGGTGGGGTCCTGGCAGGGTATCCGCGGATCCTTAAAAAGGCTTAAAAGGTCTTAAGTAAGATTTTACAAAATTAAGACATTAAATATCTTTAAAAATGACTAATAATCCTTAAATGCAGAGTTCAAAGGTCTTAAAATACCACAGACTCAATAAACAAGATCGGAATGAGTGGAACCACCAATATTTCTGGTTGTGTGTGAGGGAGGGGGGTTTATCAGGTACACACATTAGCAGTTTGTTGCTAGTGGCCGCGTCAGTCATGGGGAAGTACAAATTTAACGTTAACTGAATGGAAAATCCCACATATGCAACCTGGTTAAAACCAGTTTCTGGCAATAGCTATGATGCCCGCTGTATGCTGTGCAAGAAGCTTTTTTAATTTGGTTCATTGGGCGTTAAGACGCCGGCCATTTCTCAGTTCTTTTAAATCGGGTCTCCGCCAAATATTGGTGTAATGTGTCGGGCTGGGCTTGGACACAAGGTGCTCGGGTTGGGTCGGGTCCATTTGGGCCCTATCATATTAAGTTTACACACACGTGATTGAAATGTTCTTATTTTATTCCCTGTATTCACTTGACAGAACTTGTTAGTCTATAATATTTTGTTGTGAAATACAGGCACTTTCAGTTATTTTCCAGCGCTTTCAGTTCCAGTAAGTGTTTATTATTTTTACTATTTGTTAGGTGGTCACATGCTGTTTGCCGTTTTGTGAATATAGGGTTTTAAATTCGATCAAAGGGGCCTTAAAAAGTCTTTAAAAGTCTTAAATTTGGCTTCCTTAAGCCTGCAGATACCCTGACTGGACAACGTGGAAACTGTCTGAAAGGAGATTTATGTCTGGACTTCAGTCTGTCATGTACAGAGTTGATCACCACAGTGAATGAACTGAGAAGTTCTCACCATCTTTAAGTGCTTCATTAAACCCACAGAAAATCCCTCCCACAGCTATCAGACTTGTTACTTGTTGTATATTTCTTACCAGGTTAAAGAACTATCATTGTGTGATGGTCTATGTTCATTATGTTTGCTCTGATGAGCAACGGTCTGCAATATTGTGCAACACTGTTGTGCCAGGTGCTAAAACATTATCATTGTGTGCAATATCATGTGACGTTTTCTAAATGGGTGCAAAATCACTTTATTACTTGCAATATCTTATGGGCAATAGTATTCATGTGTAATATTACTGCTTAATCAATATAAAATTTTCATTACTTAATTTCTCATTAATTAATATATTTTTTGTTCATTACTTAGTATTACTACTGCAGATTTTTTACTCAAATGTGTTACTTATATATAGTATTTGTACCAAACATTTCTGTATGTAGCAAAGATAACTCATATTGAACTTTATTATTTCCTACAGATATTTTTATTTAGATTTTATTTAGACTTTTTTTATAGTGTTATGGCAGTCATTACATAAGCAAGTGGTGTCCAGCCTGTTTTCTGATTCTGATTCTGAAGAATAGTGCATCAGCAGCCAAGTAGAGAACAAACAGAGAACTGGAGTGTAATTGTGTGCTTTGTATGTGCAAATGATCCACAGCATTTCAGCCAAAGTATATACACTCAGTCTATGAAAATACAGAAATCTGAAACAGGGTTGTTTGTGTTTTTTTTTAACAAAAGGGTGGAGCAGATTTGAGTGTTCCATTTTTATAATCAAGCAGTTTAAAGGGTTAAAGATCTTTGAATATTTCAGTGGGTGCAGAACAGTTTTCAGTTTTACCCCCATTACAGAAATATTTGGGTTTTCTTTTTCAAATTCTCTCTCCTTCTCTTCCTCTACCCCTCTCTCACTCTCTCAAACTCTATCCCTCCCTCTCTCCTTCTTTTTCTCTCTCCCTCTCTTCCTTTCCCTCTCTCGCTCTTTCTCTCGCTCCCTCTATATCTCTCACTTTCTCTCTCTCACCATCTCTCTCGCTCTCTCTGTCTCACTCGCTCTCCCCCTCTCCCCACTTCTGCCCCTCTTTCTCTCACACTCTCGCTCTCTGTCTCTTTCTCTCTTCCTCTCCCTGACTCGGTCTCTCTCTCTTTTGCTCTCTCTTTCTCTCTTTCTCTCTGTCTCCCCAGACGGCAGTGTTCACTCCAGCATACGGTTCTGTGACTAATGTGAGGATAAACAGCTGCATGACGACGCCACAGGTGCTGCGTGTTTTACTCAACAAGTTTAAGATTGAGAACAGCCCCGACGACTTCGCTCTCTACCTCGTCCACACCAGCGGGGGTCAGTCTGTTTTACACTCTGTCTGATACTGTAAAAACAAGATCAGATCCAGGCACTGTAACAAACAATAACAAACAAAGAATGTTATTGAAAACGGCATCATGCTGCATCAAATATCATGGTAAACTGATTTATACCCGTTTTCCATGGAAACAGTCCTTATTTGTTTTTATTTCCAGACTTCTTGCATTTTTAATGTAGTTTTGAGGAACATTTCTCTAGGCTTCCTGAAGGAAGTCTCATTTCAGTCCCTGAATCTGAACAGTTTCAGAATAATGTTTTTTGTCTCTTAAGCCACACAGTGACCTGCATATGAATCCTTCAAGCAGAACTAAGGCCATAAAACGTAAAGCCTAAACCAGTGAAGAAATACCAGAAGTGATCAGGCAGTGATTAGTACGCCCTGTCCTCAAGTTACATCACAGAACCGTTCCTACAACGGAACACACCGTAGTCTATGTCGCTAAACAATCCTAACACAGTTGTAAAATCATAAAAGCACAGCTAAGGCTCAAAAAAGGAAAAGGAAATCTCCCTCACTCATAAGTCACGTTACTGCATATTCTTCCACCAGCTGAAACCAATTAGTTCACCCATGTAGTCCGTAAGTGTGAGGCTGAAACTCTAAAATCCTACTTAGGGGAGTCAGGGTTGTAAACTCGAAACTTCATATGTTGAGACTGTCGTAACCCGAGGACCCGGAGGATACTGGTGGTGCTGAATGCAGAGTGGTTGGAACACCCTGGCACTTTGCAGCCTTTTCCATTTCTTACATTTAATCTACTCAACATGCCAAAAATAAGAGTATGACTGTCATTAAACATGCCAAAAAACGTGACTCTAGATCAAATAGAAAGTACTGTGAGATGGCCAAAGATGTTGCGCAGTACTATAAGACAAGAAGTAGAAACTTAGATTTTAAACTTTTTCAGTTGTGCTTATATTAAACATATGCATACTCGTACTTATTTCTTAGTTCTCACTTATTTTTTGTCTAAGTCCAGATTTGATTTCTTGTTATCTTGGTGTCTTAATTCTAGATTTTATTCTATATAATTATATAGAATAAATATAAATATAATTCTGCACAGTCTAAAGGAGTGTTTCAGGACACATTTCACTGCGTGTTATACCTGTATGACTATGCATGTGACAAATAAAAATCTTGAAGACCTACTGCTGCCCTGAGAGAAAAGCCTGACCCCTGGTGAACAAAGCACAGGCTGAAGTGAGTGTGTGTGTGTTTCAGAGCGAGTTCAGCTGAAGCGTACTGATCACCCGCTGGTGTTGAGGATCCTGCAGGGGCCATGTGAGCAGGTCTGCAAAATCTTCCTGATGGAGCAGGACCTGGGAGAGGAGGTCACATATGATGTGAGTTGCTGAGTGTGAGAGTGTTTTGGTGTATTTTTGCGGT
Organism: Ladigesia roloffi; assembly: GCA_037577295.1. Classification (NCBI taxonomy): domain Eukaryota; kingdom Metazoa; phylum Chordata; class Actinopteri; order Characiformes; family Alestidae; genus Ladigesia; species Ladigesia roloffi. The sequence continues at coordinate 19,445 of JBBKCR010088369.1, read as the reverse complement.
TTGCATTTGAAACGACTAATTTCTTTATATTTTACATTAATTCCTATTGTCAGTGCAGATAAAATATTTTCTATCTGTCTTATCTGTGTCATATTGAGTATATTAAATGAAAGAAATGGAAACAAATGTTTTATTCGACTGGCTGGCCAAGTGCCTAAAAATATTTCATTCCGTTTCTGTTGTGGCCAGCAGGGGGGGGCAGAACTCCACCATGAGTGCAGGGAGGGAAAGAGGGAGAGAGCGAGAGGCTGGCTTTGTGGACACAGGCTGAATCTTTGTGTTGGTTTGAGTGTTGCTTTAAAAGATATTACCTGAAGTATGGGGTGCAGTACACCACCACATATTCAGTGTAAGTGTGAATGAGGGAGAGAGAGATAGAGAGCGAGAGAGTGAATTTAGGCTCATTTGTGTTGGCTTGAGTGTTGCTTGAGGTATTAACTGTTGCTCTGTGTTCCTGAACTAGGTGGCGCAGTACATCAAATTTGAAATGCCTGTGCTGCAGAGTTTCATCACTAAACTGAAGGAGGAAGAGGACCGGGAAGTGCAGAAGCTCAAACGGAGGTGGGTTATATAGAAGAGACCTGTTTATGCACTGAAATAAGAACAAAAATAATGGACACACCTGCATGGCTGTTGGGTAAAAAAAAATTATGTGCAAGTAAATTATTTGTATTTCTTTATAAAAGAGATAAAGAACCATCTATAGCAAACTGGCATAGATATTTTTCTTTAATATGTACCTTTAAATGGTTTCGAGGCCAGCCTAGTGCCGGAAGATATTTTCCTGTCAGTGAAGAATTTCCATTCAGAGTGGATGGAGGAGAACCAGGATTAATCCCGTTTTGGTCAAACACCCTAAAATACTACATTTCCTGACAACTGGGAACCTTTTTAGCATTATTCGGTTCAGAACTGTCAAGTATTGTGTGATTTTTCTCCGACTGTTTCTTGTTGTTTTGGGGCAGTTGGTGGTCTTATAGTTTGGTAGTTGGCCGTGCAATCAAAAGGTTGTGGGTTCAAATCCCAACACTGCAAGTGTCATTACTGAGGCACCCATGACTGAGGTGCTGCTCCCTGGGTACTGCGTCTGCTTCACTTGATGAATGGGTTCAATGCAGAAAAATAATTTCACACTGTTCACTGGTGTGTTCACTTTACTTTTCTCTCTCTCTCCCTCTCTTTAGATATAAGAACCTGCGCTACATCCTCGAGAAGCAGTTGCAGTGTTTACCTGAGGGGCCCACTTGTATGTGAAAAAGCTCCTGATGTTCCTGCACTAGTCCCTCAGCACCTCTGTGCTCCCTGTCTGACTGTGAAAGGGCGGTTCACCCCACATTTGGTACATTTGTCCTGTCCTACAGTGGCGTCCAGCCTAAGTCATGGTATCGGTTTTCCTTCTGTCATGATCAAGTATTTGTAGTGTTGGTACCTTTACCTGGGAACCCAGAGAAGGACTGGACATTGATCCTAGCATTAGTCAGGGCAAGAAACCAGTAGTGCTACCAAAAGACCATGAAGGTGCAGTCACGGGTGAAAGGTTTGGCCGGTGGTTTAACAATAGCACAAATATTGTGTAAAAACTGAAAATCTTCTAAATAAGTTAGAGAAGCTGTGATTATTTTGCTATCAGATTTTTTTCATACAGCATCACAAAAAGTGAACAACTAAAGCTCAGAATACAGTGACTGGTATGGTTGGTGTGTGTGTGTGTGTGTGTTTGAGAGTGAGGGATAAAGGGGGAGTTGAGGGTTTGCATTTATGTGTGTGTTAGGAAACCAAGGTTTTAGTAATCCCACCAATGAGGCTTAGAGAATGGTCTGAACATGCATGGATGTAAAAATTTCAGGATTACTGAATGGTTTGCGATGTTATAAGTTTCGAGTTTGAAGGCGATTTCATTGTCATCAGCTGCTGTGAACATGTACATAGAGTGATGACAGCAACATACAATGAAGTGCAGGTTACATCAGAGACTATAGATGGTGAGATGATATTGGCTATAGATGGTAATGGTAGAGTATGTAACAGTACATGGTGGATGGAATGTAAACTTTACAGAAGAACTAGTTTTGCACCATTAGTAAGATTATTGCACAGAAAAGGGTGTAGCAACATAGAACAGAATGCAAGGTACGACAGAAACAGTTCAATAAATAGACCATACAACAATGTGACTAGAGAGAATCCGAGACAATACAGTAAGCAGATAATACCGGTGTAACATAAGTGGGAATGTAAACCTTTCTGAATGGATGTTGCACCATATATACAAATATAACAGTGCTGTATTAAGAATAATACGTGTTTATTCATGTAGTGTTCAGAATGCCATTTGTAAAAGCAATAATATGTTAATGAGCATTTTGGGGTTACTTTGAGGCACCAAGTAAACTGGTTACCATAGTAACCATTTCAATGAGCCATGAAGGAGATCAGACTTCTAATAACAATAGCATAGACAGAAAATGTGTGTGTGTATATGTATACTGTATATACACCCATTCAACTACTGTGAGTTGAATGGGTGGGCATCCAGTACTGTGCCACGCTTCAATTCTTCATATTTTGCTTCTAAAGATACTTGTATTTTAAATGTAGTCTTGAGGATCAGTACTCAGGGTTTCCTGAAGGACTTTCAATGACTCAGTTTAGTCCCATCTCTGATCCTGACCAGTTTCAGAGGAATGTTTGTTTGTTAAGACATACAGTGACTTATGTATGAATGATTCAAGCAGAGCTAAGACCATCTAATTGAAGTCCTGAACCAGTGAAGAAACAGGTGCAGTTGATCCCAGATCAGGCGGTGATCAGTATACTGGTGGTGCTGAATGCTGAGTTGTTGGAACTCCTTGTATCTTCACTTTGCAGCCTGTCACAGTGAAATATTGTTCCCAAAGATGTCGGGCATAAAATAGCATTTTTGGACCAACAAATAGATTCAAAGCAAAATCCGAAAAACGAGGTGTCGTTCATAACTTTTGCACAGTACTGGATATCTTCCTATTTAACACACAGCAGTTTATCCCTGCCCAATGAAACTATTTGGATCCTTGGAAACAGGCCAAAGAGGGTTTTTTCCTCCATAATTATTTCTTCATATGTTTATGATTTTATTGTCCTGCAGAGCTGCACTCCAGACACTCCTGAACTGGACTGATTCACACAACTGACTTGTGTACTGGCGCCCCCTAAAGGCTCATAGCAACACATTGAACCATTCCAATGGCCACTCAGTCCAGGGGCCACTCTAGTGATGAGCACAATGTGGCACACACTTCTTCAGCTATCTGTGATTAGCATTTCAGTGCTAATGTTAGCGTGTTATGCTGTTACTGAATGAAGCACAGTTTGGTTTAAGGAGCCAAAAAAGAAATGTAGTGAGCTTGGTGTGTGTGTGTGTGTGTGTGTGCGTGTGCGTGCGAATTTTTGAGAGATAAAGGACGGAATAGAGTAAAGAGCAACCCAGTTGTGAAAATACTTACAAAGTTTCTGTGATGTTGGGAAGCCAATTACAGTTTGTGAGTGTGTGTGGGTGTGTGTGTGTGTGTGCTGCATGCATGTCTGAATGCGCTGCATGTTTTTACACATTTTATTAAAGAGTGATTTTTTTAAAAAGCATTTGTCTGTAAATATTTTGGTTCTGCTTTTTTTTACTTATCTGAATCCATCCTGTTCTCTGGTTTTGGAGGTGTCACTCCAGCACGTCTTTATTTCTGCTTTCTAATGAAACTGACTTGAGAACAAAGAAATAAAATCTCTAAACAGAAACAGCAGAGATCTCTTTTTTCTGCCCAGCACATTTATGGTGTGTGTGTGTGTGTGTGTGTACCTTCATGTTGGGTTTGAATGAAAGTGTTAATAGAGGATGGTGTGTCAAATTCTTCACTGTAATTGAGTAAAAGATGTATTTTATTTAATTTCTGTGATACTCCAGGTTTTTCCAAATTTCTCCACATTTCATTCGAGACAAAATCTCTCCCACTTCCTGGAACTCATCCCTCACACAGTTCCACAGTGCTGGGAGAGGAAAGTCCTGAGAGCCTCCTGTTTGTTCTGGATTTTCCAGTGTTGTCGTCTTACTAGTTCGATACTTTTCTGTAATCTGTCCTTTTCTGTTCCCAGTGTGTTGTAAAGTTTGAATGTTTTGGGGGGTTTTATGTAAGAGTAAACTGGACCCTTATAGCCATGTGTGATCCTCAACCCTAACCCTAATCCTAACCCACAACTCAACACAGTCTGAACAATAAGCAAATGTTGTTGAGCCATGTTGTGTGTTAGGTCACATACTGTGTTTATGTTGATTATGTTTACATTACGTGTTGTTTTGTTTATGTGAGTGGTGACGCTGGCCAGGGTGGAAGAAGAATGTTGGGATTTTTGCCAGCGTTCCTTAAAGGTCATCCAAGTGTCCAACAGCTGCTATAAGAGAACTCGGCAGGTCAATCCGACATTCTCCAGACACGTTTGAGTCCAGCAGCAGCTCATCAGCATGCCTGCATGATGCTTTGGCTCGGTCTCCACCGCCTGACTCTAAACCCCAAACACTGACTCTAATGCCTAAGAACATCCTGTCTCCTTTATCCATAGGGGGCAGGTCCGAGACAGACAAAGAGGCTTTGACCCTTACACTGATCTGTGTGTGTGTGTGTGTCTGTGCTCGGCCAATCAAAGTGCGAGAGAAACCAGCTGGTCATTGAGAGGCACTGTACGTGACAGTTTTTGTGTATGAGTGTGTGCGTGTGTATGTGAATGTGCACTGCTCTCAGCCAATCAGATGGCCAGAGAGATCAGCTGGTCATTGAGAGATACTGTGTGTGTTTAGAGGGGGGTTTAAATTCAGACTCAGAGTGATAAACTCATTCAAGCCTGCAAACCAAGGTGAGAGAAGACGACTTGGAAAAGCGCAAAACATTTCCAGCCTTCGTTCTTCAGGTGAGTCGGTCTGCTTTTGGAATATAGAGATTCTTCATAGTCAGATTTACCTGTATAGCTAAATTGAAGAGGAATTTATGAATTTCCCTCATAATTAATTGATGAAGTTGTTCAGTGTGGGTTTGTTGTGAAACGGTCCATTCAGGAGAAAATCACCAAGTCAGAGCTGCCCTCTGTGGGGGCGACTGGAGCCAGACGTCTGCCTCTAAAAGCTCCCTCACCGACAAAACGTTACTTCACAAAACGGTGATGGTTGCGCCTGATGCCTGAGATGTTTTAGCAGTTTTGACGAAATTGCAGTTTAAAATGTACTTTTAAAATACACTAATGAAAGAGAAATAAAAGTGTTCTTATCCAGAGCAACTTACAATCATTAGTTACAGGGATGGTCTCCCTGGAGCAACTGAGGATTAAGAGTCTCACTAAGGCACACTATGGCAGAAAATGGGGGTTTGAACCTGCACCTTCATGTACAGAAACTGATTTAGTCATGTTTTGCTACTTTTTTACCAACATTAACATCCATACAAACACGTGAAGTTTCACTGGGGTCAATAGCTGCATTTGTGCGAGAGACATCTTTGTCCATTCACTACAACTGTAAATCCCACTTCTGATATTTCATCACTATTTCAGGCCAGAAAGGCACTGTCTTATGTACTTACTGTTGTTAGTGGGAAAAAACAAGTGCAGGAACTCAGAAAAAAGTGGCGGAGCCCAAAAGATGAAAATACAGAAGTTCAGGAACTGCGTTCCCCTGCGTTCCACCCCCCTTCAAGCACTGATTGTAAGACACAGAAGGTTTGTGATCAATGAAGCAATGAAGGTCGTCGGCAATCCAGATTAATTAATTTGACCGTCAGTGTAGTAAACAAGATAATTCCGTGATTAGTCAATCCAGTGATCTACTGCTTCAGTTTAATGATGGGCTGCTAAACACTTCAGTGATCTGTTAAAGCAGTGGTTCTCTGTCCTGCTTCAGAATTACCCCCTGCCCTCCCCATTTCAACGTTTTTATCAATGATCAGTTATTTACTTATCTACTATTATTAGATTTTAGATCATCTATCCCCAATCTATACAACCATCCAATAATGGACCATTCAATGATCCACCAGATAAATTAATGATTAATATACCATTCAATGATCTGCTACCAGATTATTCAGTGATCGAATCCCAGACCATTGAATGATGATCTACTGCCAGATAAATTAATAATCTACTATCAGGACATTCCATGATCTAATAATAAACATTGCAATGATCTACTAGTAGACTAGTCAATTATCTAATAGCCATTCAACCATCCACTAGCAGATACAGTAATAATATCCTACCAGAACCTTTGATGACCTCATATTACTTTAATGATTTTATCAATCATCAACTGTTTTAGGATTTTAAATAATCTACCACCAAACTATTCAATGATCAAATAATGAACCATTCAATGATTTTCCACAAGATAAACTAAAGATATACAACCAGACCATTCAATGATTCAAAACCAGATCATTTGATGGTGATCTACCCCTAGACAAGTCAAGCAACTACAACCAGAGAAATGAATGATCTACTACAAGTAACTTCAATGATCCTTAATGGTACAATTCAAGGGTCTACTAATAGGCAATCAAATAATCTATTGTTAGACCCATGAGTACCCCTCCAATTAATAACATTATATGAAAGAATTCACCAGACAGTTCTGTGATCTTCAACAAGGTGACACATGGAGCTATTTCTAGACAATAGAATGATCCTTTGTTATCTCATTTACTCCTTCTGGACCATTCATTGACCTGGACGGCTGAAACGTCCTCAGACGTGAGACTGTGTGCAGTGTGTGTAGGCAGTGGTGGGTGAGGCATCAGTCACAGGCTAGCTATTAAAGCCAGACGTTAATCTAAGCCAGATTACATGTCTGACATTGTTTAGGGCAGAGACTGACGTCCTAGTTTGGCTGTGAAAATCTACAGCAGTGGTGTTCAGTTCCGGCCCAGCAAAGTTTAGCAGCAAACTGAAACTTTCTAGCAATGGAACTGGACAGCTCTTTGAATTCTTGGGTTTAACTACACACACATTCAGGATAAAATTTATTTAAAAATAGTTTATATACTTTGTGGATATTTAAATATAATGGAGATGCAGTGTGTATAAATCAATTTAATGAATATAGAAAGTGTATTTTTCCAATATAATAACTATACTGTGTATAAAATATATTTAAAAAAACTGTTGGATCTGGAGGACACTATATTTATGAAAGGTAATTGGGTCTGTATTGGCTTTGGGCTTCTGTTAATTTGCTTAAGCCAAAATAGCAGCAGCTAAGTCAATGATCCCTAATTCCTCTGACAGTGAGAAGGTCTCATCTCTCGTCCTCAAGCCCCCACTCTCTCTATCGAACCACTGTTCTCTAATAGGGCCTATAGGGTGTCTGTTTATGCGGTAACTGTAACACATGTCCTCCTCAGGGGTCACTGATGAGGTCAAATTGGGCCTTTCACTTAAAGTCCTAAGTCCTTTAAAGTGTTTTTATTCTCTTTCTGGTTTTAGTAATTAGGCAGCAGGTTCGTACTGGGACAAAATAAGAGCCCTGGCGTTTTGGGGAAGAATTGCCCACCACATACATTTACACACACCACCCATCTTTGTGGTCCCTTGAGTGTGTATACCAACAAAATAGAATTAAAGAAAAGTAGTTTTCAATGAAGTTGTGTTCAATTAATTGTAAACTTACCCAGTCAAAACTGATGGAGCTGAAGAGATTTTAAAAAGCGGGAATGTCTTTCATGTCAGTATATTGTTATATTGAAAGGCTCCCTCTAACACCAAGCCCCAAATGTTGACTTCTTATTCATCCCACAATCAATAACGGATAATAATAGATAACTGCTGTCTCACTGTTATGGTTAACGAATGGTGGTTGTAAAAATTATATTCTCACTTTCAATAAGACAATTTAGTTCAGCATGGATAGCCGTTCTCCTAGTGGTGACACTGACGATATTATTTCACCCACATTCCTAAATGTAGCAAGACAAAGTAGTGCAGCTGTGAAACAATTGTTTTGTTGGTGTGTTATCACCATAAATGTTCAAACAGCTAGTAAATTTGACAGTGTCTGCCTGAAGTGGCCATTTGTTTTACTCTCGCCATCTTTACATTTTCTCCATTCACCTCATCCACTGACACTTGCATGGTAATGGTACAATTCAAGGATCTACAAATAGGCACTCAAATAATCTATTGTTAGACCCTTGAGTGACCCTCCAATTAACAATTTTCTATAAAAGAATTCAGTAATCTACTAAAAGACTAAAAGTGATCTTCTACAATGTGACACATGGATCTATTTCTAGACAGTAGAATGATCCTTTGTTATCTCATTTACTCCTTCTGGACCATTTATTGACCTGGACGGCTGAAACGTCCTCAGGGGTGAGACTGTGTGCAGTGTGTGTAGGCAGTGGTGGGTGAGGCATCAGTCACAGACTGTCTATTAAAGCCAGACGTCACAGAACTGTAAACAAAATTGTCAGCCCAAAATGCCAGAACAAATCCCACCTGCAGATAATTCCAGATTATCAGCTGGTGATCAGTATACTGGTGGTGCTGAATGCTGAGTGGTTGTACCTCTGTTATCTACCTTGTGTATTTAGACACACAGTACTGAATATGTATTGCATCAAGTTGAGTAGACCCAAACATGCTAATGTAACCTAATAAGTAACCGGTGCCAATAGTTTGACGTCAGTAGCATCCTGTTAACGAATGGTCATTGACTTTCACCGTTAACAGCATTAACTTTCCTTCCTAAATAGAAACTTTAACTTTGACACTTGACTCTAAGTTTCTTTCCAGATCTTCTCCCCCACCATGATGCCCCAGCTTGGCGTCGTCTCATCATTGGCCTGCCTGTTGCTCCTGACAACACTGCTTCCTGACGTGGATGCCCGTCGGGGTGGTGCTATCGGACGCATGGGTGGTGGGATGGGTCGAGGTGGAGGAGGGTGGGGAGGAGGCAATCGGGGAGGCTGGGGTGGAGGGGGCCACGCTAACACCCACAGAGCCCCTGTCCACACCGGAGGCCATGGCTCCTCTGGCTCCAGCGCTGGGAAGATTGCAGGGGCGGCTGCAGCCGGGGCTCTGGGCGGAATGGTGCTGGGACACGGCCTGAGCTCCATGTCCCAGCCTGGGTACGGCTACGGCCATGGCGGCTATGGGCACGGGTATGGACACGGCTATGGGCACGGCTACGGCCATGGGCACGGACATGGACATGGGCATCAAGGGCATGGGCACGGGCACGCAAATGAGACGGACATGGACTACTACATGAACGCGGCCAGCAGGGGGAGCACATACAGCTACGCCCTGCTGTTCTGGGCGGCCGTGTCCTTCACACTCGGACACCTATACTCTTAGATGGCTGGACGGCGTCGGGAACCAAAGACTGTAAATCTCAACACCAGTGTACCAGAGTTAGCGTCCAGTTATTGTTACCACAGCAACAAAGTCGCATATCATGATCGCCAAACAACTGAATCTCACATCAAAGAGATCCAGCACTTTTTGCCATGTGTTTTTACCCAACAATTGATATTTGAGTAAAAAAAAATAAGGATTCAGTATTGAATATTTGTTGCCATAGCAATGAATCCTAAAAATGGAATATTTAATATTTCATTACCAGAGTTTTAGCAAATCTGTCATAGAAAAGGATACAGTATTTTTTTAAAAGATACTACTGAATCGTTCCCACTTTCAAAGGTTGAAATTCAATGATGTAAAGGCAAATTTATGAGTCAACATCTGCAAAACAAATTTGTTTTATATTAAAATATTTATATTTTAGTGAGTTTTATCAGAGCTTTCGGAGAGTGGGAGTTGCCCAGGCCCAAAATACTTTGGGTTGGACTTGTGGCCGCTAATTTGTCTGATTGAACTCAACCCTTACTTTCAATGCTGAAACCACACCGATGTAAATACTGTCCCTGAAGAGAGAGTCTTTCTATTTTCCCACTGTAAATATTTTTCCTTTTACTTTGCTTTTTCAGATCCTTAGAGAAACATTATTTTGTTATTAAAGTTTATTTACAACATTTGGATTTGCTAAAATCTTTTAAGATAATAGTTTTTATATTGTATTGGTTCTAGGCGGCTTGGAATTGATGGGAATGTTTGTAATGTTTTAAGAGATGTAACTGCATCTGATTTGCTATTAAATCTCTCCGAATGAGTGAATGGCTCTGACTGGTCTGTTCTTGCATGCTGAGCTCTGTTGGACTGCTCACAGAAGAAAACAAAGAGGGGAAAGGAAGTGGTCTGTGCAAATAGGCAAATCACATCATTAGTCAGTAATTAGATTACCAGTGGAAAGGACGTGGTGGACGTCAAGGTGACGTCAAATCTGTTTAGAATCTCAGGTCTACGTAATTCACACAATCAAGTCTCAGTGACAATGGAACTATTGCTATTTGCCAATCAATTAGAGGATTAATCTTATAATGAACACCTTTTGAAACTTTCTGCTTTAGGTTAAAATGTATATCCTACTACATGGCACATGACAGCTAAATTTTTAATTCTGATTTCAGTGTTAGTGGACTGAGTGATTTTGGTCGGTTATCCTATTGCACAAAGAGGCGATGTCAAAATATTCCAATAGTAGTGTTACCTAAAAAATCACAAAAAAATGGACTGAGTGAGTTTTGGAAATTTGCTCTTCAATTTTACTGCTACATATTACTGATTAGGCATGCTAGAGTGTCCATATCATCACAATTGTTTCACATTACATATTTAATCCATCCATAAAATCATTTCATGGAATATTAAGCTACAAAAACAAGCTATTTTCAAAAAGGTTTTAGTCATGCCTTATTTAATCACATTTCCATAGCTTTCCTTCTTCTCCTTCTTCCAGTTGTTTAGCTCCGCCCATTTATGGACTAACTTGCCCACACGTTTAAAAACTAGCTCTGGATCAATCAGAACACCCAGGAACTCACCTGGTGCTGTGATTGGCCTCCCTGTCAGGAAATCCGTGATTGGTTAAAGGCTACTTTGCATACCGTAGCCTTTCGAGATATCAGAGTATTACAGAGACGGATACTGTGATAATGATTAGTAAACTTTTATAAGAAAATATGAGCTGCATTTTTTATGCACATTCGGTGACTCGGAGGCGACAGCGAACATCCTCAGCTCTCAGTCTTGACCCGTCGACCTTGTGTACCGCGTGTTTCCAGTCATGTGACGTCAATCGTCCCGTTAGTCCCTCGCGGATGAAGACGAGCAGAATCTCCTCACCGGCGAGTCGTTACATGGAGGATTACAGGACAATGTAAATGGATCAAATTAAGTTCTACAAAGAGGGAGCAGATTAAACAGACCTGTGCTATATGGTGTGTCTTCACTGGTGTTGGGTAACAGGGTTTTAAAGGTTGGGTCATGCGGCAAGACCTGGACAACATTTTATTTACCTTGTTTGTATATACTCCAGTTTGGTCGTATATTCTCTCTCTAATTTTTCAACAAAATATAATTAATTTTAACTTGTCCCTGTGCACCAGGGGATAATTAATATTCACCACTTTCACATCTCACTTGGGCTAAAAATACATTTGACTTGTCTTCGAATGTAACGAAAACCTGTGATATTAAGGGTCCCAGCACTGAGTATACAAGACTCTTGCTTCAACTGGTCTCCATTTTCGGAGCAACTTAGCCTTTAGATGATTTTAATAACCAGTAAAAGCTATCTGCCATTTTGATTGATTGCTGTTTCCAGTCAGGAGCATTTCTAGGGCAGCACGGGCACAGGGGGCACAGACCAGGTGCTACTGTCACAGTGGTACCCCAGAAATACTCGTTTTGTCCTTCCATCATCAGTTCATGATTAAAGAAGTTGTTTAAACAAGTCTACTTACAGCTTAAAGCTGAAATGTCAATCTAACTTACCACTTAACAAATTATGTATTTCCATTAAAATGACTGTCAGATTCATCACATCATCAGAAGAAAGTTCTAGGCTCTAGAGAAGGTACTGATCCATCTTTCTGAGAAACCTTGTTCCAGCCACAATCTGCTACATCAGCTCTGGATAACAAACTTCTTCAGATGTTCCTGGCTGGGTCGAGTGTTGATTAAACGGGAGCAACATGAGAGATGGACATAAACATGGCAGGAAAGTAGATCTCCATGAGGAGGGTTGGAGACCACTTGCCTAAACACTTTTCAGCTCCTCTACAGAAGGGGAATAAGCATGTATGTTATGATGAAAGCACTGCCTACAATGGTCAAACTATTAAAGGGAATAATGTGTCTTATAAGACTCAGATGTATCTAGACCTTTCAGCAAGTGACTTCGGTCCAACAGATGTACCACGTCTGTACCTCAATAAAGTACATAACTCAAAGCACCAAAACATTCTCCAATTAAATTAAGACAAAACAGAGATTCTCCTGATTGGAAAGAGTGAAGATCAATGCTCAGCATCCTGCTGGAATCTAGAGAACACTACAATAATATTGGTATGATCATGGATAGAGAGCTTAGTTTTAGTGACCTTAAAACATTGATAAAATGCGAGAGATTTTGTGCCCAAAAAACACTTATTATATAATATTATATTATATTGTGCCCAAATGAGAAACTTAATGCCTTTATTTCCTGCAGGGTTGACTGCTGCAAAGCTCTCCTCACTGGGATATCCATAAAGTCCATTAGAGCTCCAGGTCATTCAACACACTGCTGCCAAAAGCAAGGAAAGAAACTCCAATTCTCATCTCCTTGTGCTGCATCCCAGATTTGTGTTCAAAGAATTGACAGAAATTAAGAAACAATTACAGTACTAACTCCTACTTTTAAATATGGCATTTCAAATGCACCTTCCACCTTCTTTTATGAATATTTTTTAATGTATTATTTTATTTCTTCTTACCTTTTGATTTGATTTTTATTTCTCATCCCGTGAAACACACTGAAAGAACTTTGCGTATGATGATGTGCAAAATAAACGCACTGCACTTGACTACAAATATTCAATATAAATATTGAAGCCCTGTAGTGGAATATAATACACAAATACACGATTGTTTTGTTCATAAATTGCTTTATATGTTTGGATATATGCAGTGAAGCAGCAGGACCTACATTAGCGCGTGTTTACGTGAGCTGCCTGTACAGAAAGGCCAGAGGCGGAAGGACAGTGGCAAACTGCATTACTACTGCAGTGCTCATGAATAAATATGAGTGAGGAGGAACACGGAGCTGAGCGCTTAAGATCAGCAGGCAACGACGAGATTTGGCCGAGTGTGTACGAGCTCTGCGCTTCTGCGAGGAAAACAGAGCGAGCTGACGAGAAACGAAGAGAACAGAAATGAGTGAGGAGTTCGGAGAAGTGAAAGTTTTGGCATGCGAACAGTTGTGTCCAGCAAAAAAGGATGTTAAATATGATCCTTGTCTTTGAGCTGTGCAGTATTCCTTAAAAATGGAGGCTATACAGTAGTTGATGCTTTTCGCGCCCCTCCACTTGTTCTCCAGGTTTAATAGCAGCACGCGTTCGTCCATATTTCCAGCCTAGAAGTACATGTGCCAGTGTGTGTGACATCCAGTGTGTGTAACAGGTCTGTTAGTGTAGCTACATTAATATTCCAGATTGATAGTTCTATTTGGACTGTAATGAGAGATATGTCTGTGTGTGTGTGTGTGTGTGTGTGTGTGAGAGGGAGGGTTCTACAGACTTATAGTGTAAAGTCTTTCTGTATATTTGTGTATTTTCAGTGTCAAAGCGATGGTGCAGTCCAAAATCCCCCACAAAGGCCGTCTGCTTTAAGACCATATTTGGTCTTCTAATGTAACTAAGAGGTGATATTCACTTATTGCATCTAGTTTAGTAAATAAAATCTGGACTCTAGAATGCCTTACAACTGCAAGTTAGTTCAAGGAAAAGTATATATACAGTCTATATGTTACTGTGCAAAAATCTGTGTAAATTGTTTAAAGACTTTTTTCTCAGTGTGTGATTTTGTGTTACATTAGAATAAATACTGAAAAAAAGTAGCAACAAGTATTCAGATTTGTTTGTTTTGTAAAATACAAGTAATCAGATTTGTTTTGTAGGTCCTCAGTTCCTCCATTTTTTTGGATGTGTGTATAAAAACACATCAGCAGCTCCTTATTTAATATAATGAAGGACTGACTGAGTCAAGTATATGGTGACAAACATTTAAAATATTAAAATATTAACATGAATTTTATTTCTGGGGAATTTTGCACAGTTTTATATATGCATATTTCTCCCTGGTCAAACTGCATTTTGTTGATGTCATAAATAACACATATATAAAATACTGCAGAAAAAACTAATGCAATTTTTGTAATTCATTTCATTTTTTTATGCTTTATAACTGATCTCCACATTCAGTGTAAAGGGGTAAATTTGACTGCACCGTTGCTTTAAGACTGTTCTGCATATACTGCTCTGAGTAGCTCCTACCCCTCAGCTGTCTATGTGAACAGTGTGTGATGTGTACCCAGATTTCTGTGTGTATGTGTGTATCTCAGTCTTAAACAGTCCTGTCAGTGCTCGAGCGTTTGCGGACCACCTTCTCGGCGCTGACTTGATCTACAGCAAGGGTCTCCACCTCTGCTTGTGCCCTGGCTGCCCCGCCCCCTGCTGAGGGTGAGCGGTGAATCCTGTGGGCCACGCCTATGTGGGTTGGTCCTGGGTTCCGCCCGTCCCGGGCCGGACTGCTCCTGGGGCTCGGGGGTGTGGGGAGGTGCGCGGGGCTTGATGGGGTGGAGGGCGTGGTTTGGGGAGTGATGGGTGGAATCACTGGGGGCCTCTCCCGTAGCAACGACTGCGTGTCGGAGGTTGCGGGCAGCTCTCGGGACTGTAGAAATGGAGTGGGGTCAGGCATGGCGTCCACCGCGTCCCTCAGGACCACCCTGCGGCCCTCGGCCGCCCCGAGCCGGTAAAGCTCGGTGTATTCAGAGTGTAGCGGCTGAGACAGGCTTTTGCGCATTCGTCTGCGTGGTGTGTCCGGCTGTCGGCTATCTGAGGCAGTAGCGGGTGGGTCAGAGGGCGGAGCAGGTTTGAAAGAGCCAATAGGACTGGCCGCTGGGCTCACGCTCGATGAGCCGCCTGCCATCAGCCTCTTTTTAGTGGCGTGGAGCTGTGAGGTGAGGTAGGCGATGGTGCTGGCCCTCTGCTCTAACTCACCCGACAGCACGGCCAGCCGATGACTTTTCAGCTTCAGCTCGTCCAGGTACTTCTTCTCGCGCTCGCGGATGGTGTTCTCCAGCACGGAGATCATGGCATTCTTTTGCTCCAAATCGCGAATCAGTTCGGAATTCTCCTGCTCTTTGGCCTTCAACTGAGCTTCCAGCTCCTCACAGCGCTGCTGCAGCTCCCTGCACCGAGCCTCCCCACTGTCTGAAATACACACACACACACACACATACACACACACACACTTCATATGAGTCATTTACTCAGTATATATATATATATACGATACAAAACCGAAATCACGACACGTCCACAAACCCGCGTTGCAGTGTGAGGAGGGTGAATCGCCACACAGACTAACCCCTTCCAACTCTTTCCCGTATACAGTTCGCTCCCAGAAACATACGTTTTTCGCCTTAATAGGAGGGTTTTCACGTCAATTTCTTTTCTCTAACCAATAGCTGAGGGTCTAAGGTTTCAAAGAGCCCTCCCAAAAGTAATACTTGTTCCCTGGTGGCCCTGTAAGGGTCCTGACCACTGATGAGGGGGGTAAAGGAAGATTACAGCAAACCAATAAGTGTAGATACAAGAAAGTGTACCTAAAAAGTGCTTTGTCTGTGTGTGTGCGTGTATTTATATGCACTTCAAACAAATGTAACTAACTAAGTGCAGTTATATAAGTTACATCAAAAGAACCCTTGTCTTTTTCACAGCAGCAGATTGACCACATAATTTCCAGCAACTGAAAACAACCCCAAGCACATTTTCAAGCCTTCATATACAATAATAATAATAATAATAATAATAATAATAATAATAATAATAATAATACATTTTATTTGAAAATTGACTTTCAAAACACTCACGTACACTGTCCACAACAAAATAAAAAAGAACAATAATTAAATAAATGTAACAGTGGGCTACAGGTTAGAAAAGAAAGAAACAAGAAGCCAAAGCAGGCATTAAAGATGAGATTTAGATATAGTTCTGTGATATTTGCTGGACACTCACAGGCAGCTCCCTCGAAACTGCTTGCTTTTCTTTTGACTGGATATAATTTTATTACAGACTAAATACTGAGCCACGTTTGGTTTAGGTACTTCTACTGTATTAAAAGCGCAGCGCATTTCTAAACCAAATGGTAGCCCCAAACTTCTGGCCTGTATAGTGTACATGACCAGAAACTCCTGTTTTCTTTGTTTTCTTCAAAGTCAAGGATTGACTCTGATTTTTTAACAATAATACACACACACACACACACACACACACACACTTCAAACCTGCATAAGAAACAAGCCTAGCCACAGAGCTACTGAAGCGCTGGATAAAGGTGCTCCATCAAAAGTGTCACGTGAAATCAGAATTTTCATTAAACTCAGTAAAGTGATTTTTAGGTTTATGTGAGGATATCAGCCACAGATTAGGCTTGGACAGAAGTTGATTTAAAAACAAAATCATTATTAATGTCAGAGTCAGAATTGAAAGAAAAGAAATGTTAGTTGCACACTGAGCCTGCAGAGGGCAGTAAAGAGCTGTGGAAATCCATGACACCCCTGAATAAACAGACCCTTCATCCACACCCATCTGTCCCTCTGAGTATCTCTGGAGGAGAGCAGACAAAACAGTCTGAAATTCTCGGTGAACCTCAGATTTACCCACACAGTCGTTACAACCAAGAACTAATCGAACATGATACTTTCACATCAATGCACACACACATGTACAAACATACATACACACACACACATTTCTATGAGTGTGAATAAATATGTCACAAATCACCTCATAATAACATGATTCACAGTAACAATCTGGTGAAACAATTCATATTTCACCAGACTGTTATTACTGTAACTGATCATACTTAGATCATACCTGATTATATTTGGAGTTTTTTTAATGTGACATAACTGTTGAAACGTAACTGTTTTGTACACAAATGTACAAGCGTTTGTACACAAGCGTACAAGGAAGTTTCGTGGAATGCTCCACCCACTCTGTGTCAATGTTAGCTAAAACAGGGTGGGGCCACAAACATTCACTTACAGACAATCAGCAGAGGGAGGGAGAGAGAGAGAGAGAAAGAAAGAGAGAGACGGAGAGAGAGCCAGGCTGGCTGTCTCCTGTTACAGTGCTAATCGATATGAAAGAGGAGTGTCTCTCTCTTTCTACTGACCTTCATGTCTCTCTCTACCACACCCTACTGCATGCACACACACACACACACACACACACACACACACACACAAACACAAGCATGGCCACACAATTCACTAATGATATGTGTCCAGTATCGCTGCAATACAAAAAATCTGATGGTTGATTGTTTTTGTTGATTAACTGACAAATAATCAATTGACAGTAATGTTACTTGCGAACTAGGGCTGCCCCCAAATAGTCGACTAAACGTTAGAAGATTTGGTCGAATACATTTTCATTAGTCGGTTAGTCATTTTTTCTCAGCAGTCCACCGCCGTGCTTCTTTAAGCCTCGTCTGGAGCCAACTGTTTCGTTTTGTGGCAAACATACACAAACCAAGAATAAGAAATAAAATCCCTCTGATTTTAATCCATTCTAACGACTGTAATTGCCGTATTTTTAGGCCTATAAGACGCTCCGGAATGTAAAACGCACCCAATTATCAAGAAGGAAAATCTGTCCCAAAACTTTTGTCCACTCTAGATACATAACGTCTCGTCTCGTTTTAGTCAACGAAAATGAAGAGACACTTAGCACATGGATGCATGGATGAATAAATGGATGGACAGATTGAGGGATCTGGGCAACCCATACAGAATGTCTGAGCTTGCTTCATTGATCTACGAGTGAGGAATAATTCATAGTGATCGAAGTCTACAGGATGAGCTCACCCAGCTCTTACTGTGTGACTCACGAAGGGTCTGACCTGTCCATTACACCCCATCATGACTACACCAGCCTCACAAAGCTACTGTCATACACGGTCATAAACCTAATTAGTCTAGCGTCTCTCTGTCCCTCTCTAATGCATCATACATCTTTCATCACCTTCAGGACAGAGGGATCTGAGCACCAGAGGAACATCGCAGCTCCTCCATCTCAGCTTCCTGGATGCTAATCAATAACCTGTGATTGGCTAGCCAATTCCAGACTAACCACTTAAACACTAACTAATCACAAGCAAACCAATCACCTGTCTATGACATCATTAATCATAGCTAAGCAATCACAGACTCCCCAGTCATAGCTAACTAATTACAGGTTCACCAATCATAATTAACCAACCACAGATTAAACAATCACAGCCAAGCTAGTCATATCCTAGCCAATTACAGACATCATGGTCTAATCAATTATAAACTAATCACATGTTATCTAATTGTAGTTTAATCAAACACAGGCTCATCACAGACTGCCCAGTAGAGGAAAAATACATTAATGTATTATACTTGCATTTTTTCCTCATGTTTTTTTTTTATGTAGTATTATAGCATTAAATGCTATGGGGCCTTCGCCAGTTCCTGGAGTCTAAATATCAATCTATAGGTTTGCTGGAACAAACCAGAGAGCCAGACAGAGGTGTTCTCTCATAAACATGCTTCACTGATGGCAGACTGTTAATTCTGGCTGCTGTAGATGAGACAGGCTGCAGATGGTGCATTAGCCGCTGTATTATAGCTGCTTTAGCAGAGCAGCACCTAATCTCATTTCCTGTCCTACAGTCTGGCCCACATCAGCCAGCAGCAGCAACCACAACAACAAAGACAACAACAAAAACAACAACAAATAATCATGAGAAAATCATTCCGAACCTTTAAGCAGGTGCTCATGGTGAATTATTTACGCTGATCACAGATACAGAATCTATCAGTTCCTCCTGCAGAGGGATTCATAAACCATACCTCTCCAGTTTTGTTGCTTTACAAATGTTACTGCTACAATATTCAAATGTAAATATCTTCTTTTAAAATACTTACGGCTGTTTTGACATCAGCAAGTTATTAAATACATCCCTAAAATTTGAACCCTGTTTTTTCTTTCTACAAAACGATTTTGTCTGATACAAAATTCTAGAAACTGCAAAGAAACTGAATGAATTTGTGAGAAATAATTTATACGAAATGACATCAAGCTTTAGTTCACAATAACTGCACCAGAAATTGGGTGAGTGAGAGAGAGAGGAAGAGAGAGAGTGAACAGGGTAGGAGCACAGTAGTGTGTGTGTGTGTGTGTGTGTGTGTGTGTGTGTGTGTGTGTGTGTGTGTGTGTGTGTGTGTGTGTGTG
>JBBKCR010088263.1:10656-24612 GCA_037577295.1 Ladigesia roloffi | reverse complement strand
GTGTGTGTGTGTGTGTGTGTGTGTGTGGGAGAGAGAGAGAGAGAGAGAGAGAGAGAGAGAGAGAGAGAGAGAGAGAGGATGATTTTCAACCCACCCTGAACTGAAACATCAAAATCTGTTTTTTCTTAAATATTATGCCTCACTGTGAATGAAAGTGGATGTGATGAGACTGTGTGTGTGTGAGTGTGTGTGTGTGTGTTTGTATGTGTGTGTATGTGTGCACAAGCACAAACTGCTGAAATTTGTTTTGCTGTGAGAAATTACTTTAATCTGTGGGACAAAAAGCACAAATATGAGATCAATAGGCCTTCCTGGCTTTTTGCCATTAACAAGATATTGAGCAGTGAGTCTGTCTGACACTATCAGGGCCTCTGTGTGCTGGGACACGCTCGGTGACACTGTTATGTTAAGTGTTAGCTTAAGACATATGATCCACATTAAAACTTCAAGCTTGTACGGTCAGATATTCAATAAGCACTGGAATAACAAAGCTGACCATCATGAAAGACCAATCACTCCATCTGTCACATCAAAGCATGCTGATGTCCCAGCTCATGCTTAACAGCTCATTATGGAAAACTCGACAATTTTCGTGCACATGCAGCACCAAACACACACAATAAAGTAAAACTGTAGAGTTGCTCTGAGGGCAACCCTCAAAGAACCCTTCAGAGAAAGTCTAATGGTTTCTGGGAAAAAATATGCTTGTAATGTTTTGTGCTTTTTTAAAGTATGATGCTTATATTTGAAGTTATTCAGCATTACCAATATTTCATTTATTTGTTTTGGTAGGAATCATTGAGGTTAAAATTTAAGAATGCAGTTTGGAACATGATCTAATTCAGATTTTCTCTGTGGTATCCACAGACACACCCATCAGTTAAGTCTTCAGGTTCAGGATTGAAGGCCTACCATGTCAAATTATCAAATTATAATAAGAAAGTAACTAAGGACTGAGGACCGATCAGCTTTTGATGGGTGAGGCCTCTGGGTATTCTTCATGCATCATTCATTCTGAATCTGGTCAGCATTGGTTGTTCTGTGGTTGTTCAGACACGAAGGTTTGTGTCCTTTCGTGTCTTTCTGTTTCATGTCTCTGTCACTAATTTTAGGACTGTCCTGAGTGGCGTACAGATGACCCGCGGATTGGAGGATCATCGCTGACGCATCCTAGTGTTGAATGGCGACTGGACATCCCGCCTCCTCACCTTTAAGAGGACGTCAGCCTTAGAAGAGGAGGAGTGTGTTGGTGGAGGGTTGTGGAGATTTGAGAGAGATTTTGTTAAAGACTCTGTTAGTTTTGGAGATTTTGTAAAATAGTTATTTGTTGTGTCTTGTCTTAAAAAGTCGGGTCAGGTTAGTGTTTGTTATACATCTTGCATCACCTTAGGATTTCCTACATCGGGTAAGAGGCAGACACCACCCCTGTATGTTTTGTTTTATTTGGTATTTTTTTGTTGGTATGAGTTAGAAAAATTAAATGGAAGCTTAGGGACAATTTGTTTGATCCCTTTCTTTCATTTGGTGTCATCATTCAGCCCAACCGTTCGACCCACAGTTTGTATTTCTTCTTGTGTGCTTATAAAGCCTCTATTTGTAACTATTATCACTGTACATACTTTCACCAGTCACACTGTATTCCTTGTAAATATACTCCATACATTCTTTATATACATTTCTGCCACTGTGTCTTTTTTCCTGTGTCCTGTCGAGCGCTATTGGATAAATACTCCCTTAATTACATTCCTGGAAATGACAGGGTTAATGGAAGATGGTAAAAAGAAACAGCTCTATACTAGGACTCTTTACTGAAGGACTCACTCTAGAAACACAGCATGAATGCAAAATATATAAATGCATCCTCAAATGTGTAACTACTCCAAAAAGCATCAAAACCTTTCAAAAGCATTCTTTCTTTTCAAGATAAACATTTTCAGCTGTGCTCTTTACACGTACAGGGAAGATCAATTATGTTTTATGATTTTACCACCAGTATGTACATAAATAAAAATATTGTAAATTATTTTTTTTGCCCATCTGGTCAGTGTCCATCTGATCATCTGCTTGTTATTGAAGATGAAAAGGAATATGTTTTTTGAACGTTAATGCAGATGTAAAAGAGACTGGGAGAGAAACAGGTAAATATACAGAGAGGAGACTGCCTGGTATTTTTGCATAGTCAGGTTTCAGTTGTTCATGTGGTTGAAGTTCGCAGTTCTGGAGCATCCGGCATGAATGAGTGCCTGCTATGGATGGCCTTAGTGGTGCTGTAGACGTCTCTGGACCTGTTTTAAATTATTGTGTGTTTCCTGGCAAACTCTCTTGTTTGAAGCTGCGGAGGCTGGCTGTCTGAAACCCTATACATGTAGGAAATACTTGCACTGAGTATTGCAACAATTAACCCACCAGTGCACCCTGTTCTCTCTCTCTCTCTCTCTTTCTCTCTCTCTCTCTCTCTCTCTCTCTCTCTCTCTCTCTCCCTTTCTCTCTCTCTGGACCTGTTCCAGGCCTTCATTGTGCTCCACTCAACCAGAAGAACCTGAAGACCTGGAGCCCCTCCGGTAGAAAATCTTGAGTAGCGTTTTAACGCGCACAATAGACATTAGCATAAATTAGCACGGTAGCGCAAAGCGGCTAATCCTCTCCTTTTGTATTAACATTTGTAATAAGCTCTGACTTTAATGAACTGAGGGTGGCTCTTACGCAACTGGGTCAGTAATTAGAGTTTATCATCACTGCCTCATATGGAAAAAGATTAGTGAGCTTGCAGTGCCACCTCATGAGGGACTTTGAATAATTAACTCTGGAGAATGTTGGAAGAACGTCCTGCACAGGTCTGTGCAGAGAAAAAAAAAAAAAACCTGTATACAGTACAAGCCAAGTAGGTGTTAATTGACGTTCCCATCAGTGCACAGTACACAGTGAAATGGATAAAGCACAACGTGAAGAACAAATATAGACCCCCAAATAACAAAAACAACAGCACAAGACAATACATGTGTGGGCAGGACAGCACTACAGACAGAGTGCAAATTGCACAAGAGCAACAACACAATAATTTACAGTACAAGACAGTACAGTGTAGTTGAATGGAGCAGTAACAGCACTAATGTGAATGAATACAGTTTTAGGACTATGTTCTAGCAACAGAGTAGTTAGGTGTGTAAAAATGCAAAGGAATTCAAAGATTGAGGTAGACAGCAATTAATAAATGTTCAACATAGCAAGCAGCAGCAACAAAAAAGTGCACGTACAGTCATGGGAGCCGGAAGCATTTTAAATGGGGAGGGGGGGTGCTGGTTGGCAGATTTCAACATCATGGCTGTTGTCCAGAGTGGGGTGGGGGGGAAGTGGGGGGGGGGGGTGCTCACAGTGCTCTCTGACTCTACTGTCGTCTGGGAAGCAAAAAAGTGGGGGGGGTATTCTGCTCTCTACGTCTTGACTGTTGTTCGGGAGGGGAAAATGGAAAAGTGTGTGTGTGTGTGTGTGTGTGTGTGTGTGTAATGATTTTAAAAAGTGGTCAGAATCAGAATAAGAAAATATATTATGGAAGAAATTCCTTAATATATAATGGTTCTGACCATGTGTAAAATACATGTTGCTCCATTGGATATGCTCAGGAGCTATGACACTAGCGTAGCTATCTAGTAGCATCATAAAACAGCACCCAGTTCTCATCCCTAAATCATCACACACTTGCTTCTTACTGTTCTCATTGTTTGTTCAGTAGCAACAGACTTGCTAATGTGGTTCCTGACACTGCATGACTTGCAGTTATCTATTACAATGGACCAAAATACAGAGACATATTAGCTATGCTATGCTAATTCAGCATAAATCATATTGAGTCAGACCCACCTGGTCTAAGACTAGAGAAATACTATCAAGTGTGTGTTGCAGTCAAAAGTGTGTTGTGTAAATGTTTTCGTGAGCTTTTTTGCTCGAAAAAGCTCATGGTTGTGAACAGCCATTTGGTGGGTCATCATGAGGACACGACCCAAGTTTGGTTCATCTCCTCACAGTCCACCAATGTGTTGTATCTCCTGGCCATGGCAACATCATTTTCCTTTAATCACGCCCCAGTTTGGATTATAATGGTTGCTTTTGTGTGTGAAAGAAGTGTGTGTGAATGGCTGGAGTGCCACAGTCCCTGGTCCGACGAGACTAATGCGCCTCCTATTTTTCTCTCTTCAGCTTTAAGGAGCATCCCGAAGACCTCAAGGAGCGGGTGGAAGAAAAGAAGGCTAGTGTGGCTTTGTCAGAAGGAGCTTTTATCCTAATTCTTTAGCTGTGTGACAGCTCAGTCCCTCTGGATCATTGCAGTTCATAACAAAACAAACATAGTTTTATGCTAATTTAATGAACACAGTTATCTACACCTCCAGGATTACGTTACTATGCATTGCTGGATGCATTTATTATTTGTATTTGTATTTTTGTAGTTATGTTTTTGATGTTGGAGCTGATGACATTGTCCATGTCATCATTAATATAGTGGTGTTTTTTGCTATTATTTTGATTATTATTTATGATATTACATTTGTTGTTATCATTATAGGATTTTGTAAATGGCTAAAAGGGACATAAAAAATGCATTTAAAGAAACCCAAACCTTGCCATCACTGTATTTTTAATTGTAATACAAGTGTATTTTTATTTGAAAAAAAAAAAGTCAACTGCATTTTAGCACTGATTTCTCCCAAACAAACAACCAGCAATCAATGTAGTATTACAAGTTGTCTGTGTTGCAATTTTATGACATAATGTGAGGCACATATATGGATTTGTGTTTTAATGCTGGTAGTTTCTGTGTGAAATATGCTTGTTCTTTATGTAAAGCCTTTATGTGTGAGTGTGTGTGAATGTGTCTGAGTGTGTTGGTCTGTTTATTTGCTCTGTGATGGACTGGCGACCTGTCTCAGGTATTTTTCGACTTTTGGTCCTGTCAGTACTTGGATAGTCTCCAGCAACCCCCACGACCCTGATTAGTAAAAACAGCTTTCATTATAAATAAATGTTACACTTTCACCAACATATCACACCATAATTTTGCATACCTCACTGTGCTCCATTTCCAGTTGCTTCTTTATTTTCTTTATTTTCAAGTTTTTTGACTCCTGGAATTTGAAGAGGTAACAGATTCCTATTCAAAACAACAGTTTGGACTATTAAAAAGAATGAGCAGCTGGTGGCCTGGTTGTTAGGGAGTTACCCCTGTGATCCAACAGTCAAGGGTTTGAATCCCAGGACTGTCACTGGTACCATCCAGGTACCCTTGAGTAAAGTACCATCCCCACACACCAGGCACCATTGTCATCAGCCCACCTCCTCACCTGTAAATTATTAAAATGCGGAGGGCTGATCAATAAAGCATATAAAATAAATAATAATGGGACTCAGGTTTCTACAAAGTAATGCAAACAGTGTGTATTGTTTTAATCTGTTCTTTAGGGTTTTTTTTCTCTGAATGACAGAAATATAGTATATAAATAACTTTCCTAACTAAAAGGTCTGATATGTTCTGATAGTTGGGAATGATGCCTCATAACAGTGTTATAAATAGAACAAATGTCTGTCTCTTTAGGCCCATAATGCTGATACGGGATCATTTTCTTCATAAAATTATTGGGATAAGCTGTGCATAAATAGCTGCATCCTTATCAGTGTTGTTCAGTATTTATGTGTGACCATATGTCCCTTTGTAGGTAACCTCATAAAGTGTTACATTACCATATTGTAATGAAATCGGTCACACAAAATTATACTTTTAAATTTGTTTTTAGGAGCCCCTAGTGATAGTGCTTGAGCCCCAGAGGTTACTCACCATCGAACCCACCTTAACAACACCATAAGTCTGCAAGAACACCACTGTACCGTAACCATGCTGTGATGGCACTGAAATTGTATCGCGCTGTAATTTCTCAGTTTAGTAACACAAATCTCTCCTCACAGTCAATGGCTGTTGCCATCCTAAAAGTTTTTTCTATCAGAGCCACTATTGTTAATGTGCTCCTTTATATTTTATAGTCTTTTATAGAGTTGAACATTTTTTATTAACATTGTTTTGCTATGCGATGAAAATGCAGCTAACCTGTTAGTAATGTCCAAATACATTTCTGTCTAAAAAAAAATTTATCTTCCAGTTGTTCATTTGTATGGCCACTGATTGTTTTTTTTTTTTATGGACAGTAAAACATGGCCTCTGTCCAAAGCCATATATTGTCATGGCAATATGAAAAACAGTGGCAAAGCAGAGTTTCTTGTAAAAAGAGAAAAAGGAACTATCAAAATTCTCTAGAGCCACTGACCTACCCTGGACAGTTGCAGGAAGAATAAACATAAACAACCCAGACAGCTGGATTTTCCCTGATTGGAAATCAGATTTGAAGGCAGTGGTTCACTTAGTGTTGGTGGATAAAGGGTCACAATTTTTAAGCTTTTATTCCTTTTTTGCTTTCATTATCTGTGATGTCACAGACTCTCTCTCTAAAACTCCTTTTTAAGGGAACTCAATAATCTTCTCTCTCTCCTCATATAACACAGAAGTGAGCTGACCACAAAAATCGATTTTCCGAATGATCAATACTCGACCCGCTAACAACCAATCGATTAAGTGAGTGCAAGCACAACAGAAGGGGGTTTATGGCACTTGTCAGAGTTCAAATTATTCCAAATACTCACACAATACTCGCAAGGTGAGGCAGCTACAAAACAAGTGGAATAAAAAAAGAATACTTGTAATAAAACACAAAAAGATCAAGAAGCAAATGAGCATGTGTTCAGTTTGGAACAATTATTCATTACACTAATTACATGTATTAACTCAAATATTCCATCACACATAATTCCATTAGGATACACTTATAATTACATAAGCTGTACTATTGTAACCCATCTGTAACAATGACATCAACAGTAGTTACACTGTTGTTATATTTAATAACCTGGTTCTTAAAAACAATTGATATGTGATGGAAGGTTTTGCATTATTAGATTTCTTTTTTGTGAAAAGTGACCCCCACTGCTGCCGATTTCAGACGTAAAACCAGATTGTGGAGTGGAGTCTGTTCTCCGAGAGGCTTTATAAACACTAGCTCAGGTTTCGTTCCCCCAACTGTATTCCATTATAGCACCCCCTCCCCTTCTCTATTGTACATAAGCCTTTTCAATGCATACACCCGACCGAGCAGGCTATAAAATCCCACTCTCCGAGACTTTTCCATGCCTGGTAATCTCCACTTCAAGCAGAGCTGCTTCTGGGCCAAAGGCTGGTTAGCACCTGTAAGCTGGAGATGCAGGCTGCAGAAATACACAACAATATTTCTTGACATGGCTTTTCCATGAGTGAGCTACATTCAGTGCTCTACGCTCATCCGTCTTCATTTGCAAGGAGAGACAAAGCTGTGTCATTTGTAAGTAGCGGACAATATCAGTGTTGGAGACCATTTCACTGCAGCAACCCCAACACTGCCCCAAAGGCTCAGGGGAAACACACACCACACACACCATATACAGAAATGCTGTCTGACTTTGGGTTTTGGAGCATGGCCAACTGGTTTCTCCATGCTTACACAGGCGGTCAAAAGTCTGTGGACACCTAGCTTTCTACACTGGAGAATGTGCTCAGTTCACAGTAATTCAATATATTATACAGAGAGCTACTTAGATGTTGCCATTCATCGTTTTAAATCCTGAAGGAATAGCTGATAATCCATCCTCAGGATCAGTTCCTGTCAATTGTTGTGATATCAGCGTTCGTGGATTTGACTTTATTTTGACTTTATTTAAAGATGAGACATGTAAAGGGGTTACAATCTGGGAGGTATTGTTTCAAATTAAAAAAGAAAATGAATTTTCTTCCCAATTTTAGTTAAATTCTCTTATTAAAACACCCCCAACTGCATAATAGCACCAATAAATTGCTGTTAACACAGCGTCACTGGACTGTGATGAACACAGTCAAGAACGTTGATGGCTAAATCCTACGCTGACTGGCACTTAGAGATGGGAAACAGAAAGTTTCATCAAGTGTTGAAATATTAAGAGGGTTAAATGCTGTGAACTCCAGATGTTCTGTTCAAAAGGATCATTTTCTTTAGAGAGTAGATGACACATTAGTCATTGATATAATGTATATTTATATACACTCACATGTACATGTATGTATGTATGTATGTATGTATGGATATATGTATGTAAATATGTGTGTGCGTTTGTGTAATATTTAGATTAGGCCTCATTTGCATAAGTTTGATCTTATTGTGAGCTTAAATGCTTACCGGCGTTATTCACTATGTAAACACTAAGATACAAATACTAAACTAATCACACATGAGTCTTTACTACACTCACATTTATATTTTCAACATTATTCTAAATCTTGGTGTGCTCAGTATGAACATTGAATTATTGTTTTAAGCTTCAATGAACTGAAGTGCTGGAGATTAATCCACCCAAATTATTAGCAAATCACTTTTCATGCAAAGAAAATGTCATGAGTTATTTTCTTAATTAAAAACTATAACTAAAGACTCCTACAATCTGAATGCTCTTGGAAAGTTCCCAAAGAGGGGGAGGCGTCCCTCAGTAGTGATAAACAGTGTACAGTGTGTAACCATTAATCATGGTAAGGAAATTCAGGACAGGGTGAGCCTGGCGCTCTCTTTACGAGACGAAAGCAAACATGGCTGTAACCGGGCGGGCGGGGTCAGAGCCGAGGGGTCAATGCCGCCAACAAGGTCACGAGGTTCCCATCCCGCGGGTGCTGGCTTCATGTGTGTGTGCTGCCTTTGTATCTCTGTTCACAGTAGCTGGATCCGGCTGACAAAAGGAAATCAGATAAAAAGAAGGGAAACCCCCCTCCCTCCTCCCTCGCTCATTCAGGTGTGTCGAAGCTGATTCTGTATCTGCGTGTGGCTCATAGCTCAAAGAAGAATCAAAGCTTGTCCTCTGTGTGCTCAGAGCAGACACTCCAGAGACCTCACGCGTGTGGGGTGTGATGTTTCATGAGAGTTTTTCATAGTTAAAGAGAGCATGCAGCATATTTTATATCACATATCTCCATTTTACCCCGTGATGCTCTGTTAATTTGCACAATTGTTTTCCCCAGCTGTTGAAGATCAATCAAGACGTTCAAATGTTGCTTCTGTAGTTTAGCGCTGGAGCTGTGAGGCCCGAATAACTTGTGTATCATCATAACAGAGATATAACCCCCATGAAATGTCTCTCAAACTGCATTCAGACCTTCATTAGGTTGAAGCCGTGTCGTGGACGTAGTCAGGGTGCGAACTAGGGGGAGCAGGGGGAGCTATAGCTCCCCTAGTGGTGACATAAGCTCCCCTGGAAAAGTGATTTGTGAAATTTTGAGGGAGCTCTAAAATACTGATATGATGAACAAATAAATGCACTTCGCAACCTGGACATGTGTTGGGAATTCAGGAATAATCATATGCTGTGTGGCTGTCATAGTAAAGCAGCTGGTGGCTTCCTAGTTACGGTGGTCCCCCTGTAATCAGATAGTTGTGGGTTCAAATCCCAAGATCACTATGCACCACTGAGGTACCCGTGAGCAAGTTACCATTCCCACACACTGCTCCACTGGTCCTGTGTCCATGGATGCACAATGTTTCACTTTGTGAATGGATTAAATGCAGAGGACAAATGGTCACTTTCATTTCTTTAATTATAATGGGTTTCTGTTTCTAAAGCCATGGATGGATGTGGTATCACCAAGAAACTCAGGGTCCCCTGGTAAATGTTTTGACCCACTCCAGACCCACCTGATCTGCATTTTAACTGCATTAAAGCAGGAGTAACATATTGTTATCTGCACAAAGCTTATTAGTGCATTTTTTAGTGCATTAAATACTGTGTAAACTCAGGTGTGTTATGAGGACTCACTTTCTTTAGAGGGTGTACAAAGTAAAAGAGCAGGCGCTCAGTCATGGAGGAACAATTCAACCATGCAAACAAGTTTTGGAACCTTTAGATGGCCTTTTGATTCTTCGTGGTTCTTTTTCTCCTTTATTTAAGAATGTTTTGAAAAAATACCTTTTAAATGGGAGGAGATAAGTCTGTCTATAATGCATGTTGGTGCACTATTGCATTAATCTTTAATGCAAACATCCTGGATCAGCACAGTTTTCAGACTAGCTGTTGTGCGTATAATATAATAGCTAATATTATTATGACAAGATTTATGTGTTAGCCTAAAATCATAATAAGTTATAGCGGAGGAATATAGATAATAAATTATATCACATACAAATTGTAACAATATTGGTCAAAAAAGTTAATTTGTAACTATTTTATAAGTGAAATTCAATGAAAAATAATTTTATGAACTTTTATTGAACTGCCTCAAAAACTGGTGGAAATCTTTACCGACCAATCGTCTTACAACTGACTCTAACGGATTCCAACATTCCACCATCATTGCAACTGAATCGTCAATTCCAAATAAGAGCAATTTTACCCGTCCGGTGGAGAGTGAGAGAATATCCTGCCTTTACTCATCCAGACGACCTGACAGGTCTTAATGCTCTAAGCTGTGTGAACATTTGTGAAATTTTTCGCATTTGTCTCTGAAGGCCAGGCGGGCGGTCGCTCTGGCGGATGAATGGCCAGCGAGCTTAAGCAGCAAAGGATGATCAGATGGTCTTTTTCAAAAGCCACGTTCATCTTTAATCTGGCGAGGCAAACACAACTCCGCCACTCTGCTTTAGTTAAAAAACGGATTTTTTAAATCTTCTGGGATATTGTGGCGGGGAGAGATTTATTGAGTCATGGGAAAAGAGGAGATTAGATAAAATCCACATCTCTCCCTCTCTCTCTCTCTCTCTCTCTCTCTCTCTCTCTCTCTCTCTCTCTCTGGCTGCTTGCGTAAAGAGGTTAGGAGGCTAACACGGTGATCTGGTTAGGGAATATGCCTCGTAACTGAAATATGCAGCATAATAATGAAAAAGTGGAGCAAACTGAGTCATAAGCGCATGACTCCTGCAGGACCTGAGGCCAGTTAGTGGAAAAGGCTAATGAAATAAAGATAAAGCTTTTAGACAAAGAGGGAGTGTACAAACTTTAAATGCTGGGTTTAAAAATAGATGGACTGCAAACGTAAATGAACGTTGGGGTATATAAATGGTTTTCAGCTGAAGTTTAGGGTCAAAATGTAACATTGCTGGTAGCAGTTAACAGACATTTCATTTCAACTTTTTTCCTAAGTTTTTTTTTTAAGTAGTTATAGAAACAAACTAATAACAATTTAACAAAATATAGCTGAAGGTTTGCTTAGATGTGGAGTGAGTGATGTTGTTGACATACTGAAGAGGTAACTAAGAACTACAGACAAACTGAAAAACTGATTTCTTGCCAAAGATGTAATTTGCACATATAGTATTGTAATAATATTATAATATTGCCAAATATAATAGTATAATAATGTCGAATGATGATCTGCCGATCATTTAGCAACACAGATATCTGATGTATTGTTGAAATGATTAATGCTGTGGCATGTCAGTGTTGCTGATATGGAAAATTCACATACATTTATAGCAACAACAGATGAACTATGGTACAGATGCCGGTGAGTGTTGCATTAGGAGTCTCACCCAAGGACTTGTAATGCTGTACAATGATATTCTTACACAGACAGAGAATTGAACCCCAGTCTGCCACATGGAGCAAACATACATAGATGAAGATGTCTTTAATTATTCACAGTTTCATCAGCTTTGCTAGAGTTTAATTTAAACTGGGGTATTCCCATAAGCAGGCATTTTCACAGTGTTTTTTGTTCCAAATAAACGAGTGCCCCAGCAGAGAATTCCGAAAAAAAAAACACAAAAAGTACTAATTAATATGCAGAATTCCACAGAGTTCTAGATCATGTCCCACAGATACTCAGCCTGTTTACCCGCTGCCCTGTGACCTGTCCAGGGAGTTTCTCTGCCTTTTACCATGTTGGGAGAGGCTCCAGCATCCATGTGAAATAAGTTATAGTTAACAGCTCAGATAATTGATGGATTGATGTTTACGAGATTTTCAGGTTCAAAAAATGTCCTTTAAGGAAAATGGACTTAAATTTAAAGTTAAAAGATTATATAATTTGATTATATTGTATCTTGTCAGAGAGAAATAAGAGCAGATGGGGGAGAGAAAAGGAGAGAGAGAGAGAGAAAGAGATGGAGAAAAGGAGAGAGAGAGAGACAGAGAGAGGGTGAAAGAGAGAGAGAGAATGCAAGAGAGATTGAGCGAGAGAAGAGGGAAGGAGAGAAGGAGGGAGAGAGGGAGATCCTGAGAGTAGGGAACATAAAGCAGAAATAATTGTGTCTGAAAAAGAAAAAGCTCCAGCCGTCACTGAGCATCAGTCCGATCAGTGTGAGTCTCTCTGGCAGGAAACTGGTGCAGTCATGATGGAGAGTGGAGGAGAGAACAAGTAGAGCATCTCTCTCTCTCTCTTTCTCTGACTTATTCCCTCTCTCCCTCACTCGCTGTCTCGCTCTCCCTGCCTGTCACATCCTTTAAATAAACAACATCTCCACATTGTTATGCACTTCTGAAAGCATTTGTTAAGCAATGTGGTTACAGATTTCCCCCGCACTCTGTGTATGGGTTTGTGAGTGTTTGTATGTGTAGGTGTGTGTGTGTGTATGTGTGTATGGTCCATCAGTAATCCTGCAATCTAAAGTGTTCTCCTTCAAACTATATTTAAACATTTTCTAGAACCGCTAAAATGTTTCCAAACTGTTAAAAACTGATCTGACTTTGATGGTCCCCTGCCTCAAACCTGATCTAACTCTACCTGAAACACCTCCAGTTCTTACTGTAATCACTTTAATATGGAGCTGATCCCACCTTCACAGCAAGGCTTTCCACAAGATTCCCAAGTTTCTGTGGGAATTTGTGCTCATTCATTCTACAGAACAGTTATGAGATCAGACACTGATGCTGGACAAGGAGACCTGAATCACAATCTCCTTTCCAGTTCATCCCAAAGGTGCTGGATGGGGTTGTGGTCAGGACTCTGTGTAGACATCTCAAGATCTTCCATGCTGACCTCGTCCCTGCTGGAATAGCAAAGGGCCTCCCTCAAAGTCCAGTACTACTTGGAGCTCCATTAAATACCTGGGTTGGCTTATTTAGTTCATTGGAGATTTGATTTTGATCATACCTGGAGGCATCGAGTGAAAATCTGGAACCAAACCTGTGCTCTTCTAATCAGCACACAAAAATCAACCACCTTTATGAAGAAAAAAACACAAACCTTGCTGGTGCTGTTTAGGTTTGATCTTCTTGGCCTTCAGTTTTTATAATTTCATTGAGAAAATTTGAATAGATCTACAAAACAAGTGCATTTTAAGAGCCCTCGACCCCATGAAAACACAATATGTCAGTTCTACTCAGGCCACAAAACATCAACTTTTAGTAAAAAAAGAAAGCTTGACACTTCTTACTGCTTTCTTGATTTACTTGCATCTATTTTAAACTTCACTTGCGGTTTTGCTGCCAGAAAGAACCTCACTGCTGATATAAATCACTTCGAACTATTTTCAAATGTACCCAACTATACGTATTATATAGATGCCTATTTATTTTTCCCAAACAGTGGACCTAAAACCTCAAATAAAGAGTTCAGATGTGTGGGATGGTCCCGCAGCAGTGTCCGGGGACTCATTACTTTAATTCTCAAAATGTGTTCCAGCATCTTTCAGCAGAGACATAAATGGGATTAGACATGTTACATCATCACTGCTCTCTGAGCTCAGAGGCAGAAGCCATACTGGGGCTGAGGCCTGCCGTGGTAAAGATGGCAGGAGTTTCAGCGCATGAGGCTGCAGCAGAACCTCACATTCGATTCGTGTCCTGTTTAATTATATAATAGCGTGAATCATCATTTGCTCAGTTTCACTCCAGCTCTAATTTCAGGTTGATTTCAGGTATGGGGTCCTGTTTTAC
>JBBKCR010088263.1:0-10556 GCA_037577295.1 Ladigesia roloffi | reverse complement strand
TAGCGTGAATCATCATTTGCTCAGTTTCACTCCAGCTCTAATTTCAGGTTGATTTCAGGTATGGGGTCCTGTTTTACAATGATGTTTACACAAACATAGCCAATATAGAAATGTACATA
This sequence comes from Ladigesia roloffi, assembly GCA_037577295.1. NCBI lineage: Eukaryota > Metazoa > Chordata > Actinopteri > Characiformes > Alestidae > Ladigesia > Ladigesia roloffi. The sequence continues at coordinate 10,437 of JBBKCR010088263.1, read as the reverse complement.
CACACACACACACAGACACACACATACATATGTACACTTACATATACACTGTATATATTTACATTTACATTAGTAGCCTAAAGCCGATGCCATTGATGTACAAAGGTGCGCAATCAGTCCAGGTTCTTCAAGCTGTAAAGTTAAAGTTCAATCAATGTCTGCTATTTAACCAAGTTACTGCCAACTAAGACTTTTATGCATATAGGAAGAAGAAATAACGAAGCAGAAACAAGAGGCCAAGATTGTCACCAAGGTGAGTCTTCAGGTGTCACTTGAAGACAGTGAGTTTCTCCACAGATCGGATTACAAGAGGGAGCTCGTTCCACCACTGGGGGGCCTAGACTGAAAAGGGTCTTGACGCATGTCTTCCTCTTCTTTTGATCAGCAGAGGTTCAAGCCGATCAGTACTTGAAGATGTGAGAGGACGAGAGGTGAGGCTATATATATATATATATATATATATATATAAGGGATATGCAGAGCAGGCGCTATTCATTTCTGTATTTGTATTTAATAAAAAGGAGAATTATTCGTATTTGTATTTGTATTCGAGAAAAATTCATAATGCAGCACACAAACAACATTCGCCACGCCCCCCCATCTACTCCTGAACTTGAGCGTGTTAGGTGGAAAATCAATCAGTGACCCCACAACTGCACACAGTATAAACAGCACCAAATTCCTCCTCTGCATTTATACCCATTCACCAAGTGAAGCAGTGGGCAACCATGAATTCTGCACCCAGGGAGCAGTGTGTGGGGAGTGTACCGGGCAGCAGTAAATAAATGAATGTATATTACACAAGGTGTATTATAAAAAGACATTAACAGAAAATCTGTGTCTAAATATATTCCCCCACACACAAACACACATGAAACAAATTGCCGAATCGCATCAGCCTGATGCATAAACATGATGGTGATGTGGAGACAGAGGGCGTTGGTGATGAGAATAATATTGTTCTGCTAGGAGATTTAAGATTTGCAAATGTCTCTTGATTAAAGCGCCGTTGGACAAATAATGTGGCTGAATGTACTTTTTCATGTCTGTGTACTGGTCACTGACTTCAGCAGCCCATTATTCTGTAATTCAGGATTAAATCACCTGCCCAGGGACTGTGGATGGAATTTGCAATAGCTGGGATAGTTGCTGGCCGCCCATTTACCTTGATATGTGAATTAATAAATAAGTAAATAAATAAATAAGCAACCAGGTAACTATTAGAAGACAGATTGTAATGATGGTTATTAGGCTGTGCCATTATAATCACATAAAGAGAATTAGGTCAATGCTGTTTAGTGTTACATGTTTGATCTTCTTGAAATTCAAGTTTAATCTTCAGTGAGAAATTTTGAAAAAATTAAAAAAATAAGTGCATTGCAGCCCATAAAACCACAATATGTCTCTGATCCGTTCCTGTCCATAGCAGACTTCGAATACAATTATGTCAGTTAGTTCAGTCCAGATGTTGAATATATCTTTAATATCGAGAAATGTTGAGAGCATTGCTTCCCCAAAACACAACCAAACACAGAGGTCAGAAAACTCTGGTTTCGTGGTATGACTTGTAAATCCTGTTCTACTGGACCTTCACAAGCACATTTGAAGAATTACTGGTGTAGAGAGAAGGAAGAGTAGAAGAACAATGGCAACAATCTGGTAAAACAAGTGTGTGGAGGATACTCACATAACAAAGCACTGCCGTGTCATTTCTACTCCACATTCCTGCACTGACAGGTTAAACATTGTCATACTGGTGTCTGAGACATTTCAGCCCCATTACAAAACTAAGCAAACAATACAACTGCATGTTCATAACACTTTATTTAAGGACTAAAGTTACATTAAAAAGACATGAGGCCTGCTGTGAGCTCTCATTATGGCCAGTTAATCTCATTTAAGTCTACAGGTATCTCACTATATGTCTTTGGAGACCCACGCATTCATCCAATGGAACATATAAATTGTATTCTGTTCAGATCATACAATAAATATAGTTAGGATGTAGGGAATGTTTTTACAATGAATTTCAGGGAAGGTAATACTCAATATAGGCCTTACACTACTCTAAAAAATACTACTTTCAAACATATTAAAAATATTTACAAAGATAACTATTAGTACTTCAACAGTGGTTATAATATTTTACATTGTTCAAATATTTAAATGTATTTCTCTTATTGTAAAAATATTTTAAAAACCAAAACTCTTCTTAAAACTTTAAAAAATATTGAAAGTATCACCCCAAAAAATTTACACTTAAAAATGTTACACTTACTGCCTTAAAGCCTAACAAAACATCACTCTTGTTGAATATCACTCTCATTTATTAAAATGTTTAAACTGTTTAAAAATGTTCTTTTGCTACTTTTTTCTTTACTAATTTAAGAAATATTACTCCTACTTACAACATGTTTTGCACTTTTACTACGTTAATACGTATATGCGAATAACGTATATGCAAATAAAAAAATACTACATAAAAAACGCAACAGTAAATACAAAATCAATCTGAGCGAACGGGCATTAAGACCATGCGGGTAGCGACTCCACCTACGGTTTGTTTTTACCCGCCCGTTTTTAAACAAACCCCGCCTCCCAGCGTTTTGATTGGTCAGTAATATGCCCACTTACAAGCAGCCCCGCTGTTTTAGAAACAAGACTGTCACGCCCATCCCCGAGGGGTGGAGACTATGAGTGGCTCTGCTGAACGGAGGCTGCTTTCAAGTAGTTAATGCGAGCCAAGAGGGCGGGGCTTATTTCTTACGTTTTGGAATTTGCGTTCTAGAACGCCTACCTGCTTCAGAGTGGGCGGTGTCAGGAGAGGGGCGGGGTATAGTGTGGTCTGAACTTCTAGCCATACACAGCACGAGATGGGCGGGGCAGTCAGGAAACGAGGCGGGAGGAAAACTGAAGACTGCGCATGCGCGAAAGTTTACTATCGCTCCATCCCCCGTTTGAGAGGAACACAGCAGAGGAGAGCGAAAAAAGGAGGGAGGAAAACCCGTACCTGTTTAAAGGAGCACGATCACGGGGGTCGGTTAGGACCGAACGAGGAGTACTTGTGGAAAAAGAGAAAAAGAAAAACGGAGAAAGGAGAGCTGAGTTTTTTTTTCGGGGGAAAAGTGACCTAGGATATGTTGAGAAGATGATGAGGAGAAGGAAGAGGAGGAATATAATGAAGGGGAATTAGAAGCAGCTGCGCTCGGAGTTGCTGCTAATTAAAGTTGGAGCCGCTGGACCACATGAGAATGGATTGATTTATTTTTTTCCCATTTTTAGCAAAGGAGTTTAAAACGACAAAGCAAATAAAAGTTGGTATTGGTTTTCCCGGAGCTGCTCGGAAAGTTTTAAGTGGATGTCCTGGAGTGTGAGAGCAGCATACGAGCTGTGAGTGTGTGTGTGTGTGTGAGTGAGTGGGACCCACCTGTCCGTGCCATGACGAGGGCCGGAGATCGGAAGGGACACTGGAGCCGCCGTCTGCGGGAGAACGCGGTTCCCCGGGACGCGCTGGGCGGGCCGACCGTGCTGCAGGGGGGCGCGGAGCGGGGCGAGTTCGTCCACACCGGGACCCTGGAGCCCGGAGTCCTGCACGAAGGGGAGCTGGTGCTGGAGGTAGAGGGAGTCAGCGTGTCTGGACTGCCCCTCTACGACGTGCTGAGTCTCGTGCAGAACTGCAGGGGACCCGTGAGGATCAAAACTGTCCCACAAGGTAAATAGGGGTGTGTGTGTGTGTGTGTGTGTGTGTGTGTGTGTGTGTTTCTATAGATTTCACACCTGCTGGCCAAGGAAAGATCAAGTATTGAGAACGGTTAAGTTTTTTTTTAACACGCCTGTAGTTTCTTGCCTATGGAGTGTTTGTGGGTGTTTTTCAATCAAAGTAAGTTTACACAGCCTATAAAAGGGAGAAACATTGTATTTTTTGTTTGCATACATACATACATACATATATGTATGTGTATGCATATGTGTGTGCATGTATATATTTATTTGTCAGTCTGCTTCATTTGTTTAAACCGAAATGCCTTCTTTTCTCAGTAAGCCATTTGATGACACCTTGCATGACTGTTACTGAAGTCTATGTGTGAACTAAATCGAGGCTCCCTGAATTACTATACATTACACTATTCACACACACAGTAGCCCACTTTTCTGACTGTCACAAGTCACATATTTGTTTCTGATTCTCTGTCGGGTGGTAGATCATATCAGTGAGGGCACAGTAGATGGCACAGGCCCTGGGCTGTAAATCTCAGGTGCAGGTTCCACAGGCCCAGCATTGTGTGGGGTTAGTGCTGATGTACTGACTGCTCCCTGTGGAGCTCTCTCTCTCATCACATGGTTTAAGTTATGATGGCGGCTGCAGCCTGAACCATTCTGCCATTTCTACCCCATTTCACTAAATAACTTCAGACAATACGAGGAAGCGGGCCAATCGACTCCAACTGCAGTCCCTCAGCACCACCGGGCACTGTTCCATCTCTGTCTCTCTCTCTCTCTTTCTGTCTCTCTTTCTGTCTCTCTCTCTCTCTGTGTCTCTCTAACTCTGTCTCTCTCTCTCTGTCTCTCTGTGTGTGTCTCTCTGTCTCTCTATGTGTCTGTCTCTCTCTGTCTCTCTGTCTCTGTCTGTCTCTGTCTGTCTCTCTGTATCTGTCTGTCTCTCTCTGTCTGTCTCAGTCTCTTGGTCTCTCTCTGTCTGTCTCTCTTTGTCTGTCTTGGTCTTTCTCTCTCTCTGTATCTCTTCCTGTCTCTCTCTCTGGCTCTCTCTTTGGCTCTCTCTCTCTGTCTCTCCCTCTAATTCTCTCTCTCCTTTCTAAATATACATATATCTTTCTCTCTTTCACTACATTCTTTCACCCATGCAGCAGTCGGTCTGTTAGTGCTGCACAACATTGTCAGAATATCAGTATTGAAGGTTTATTACAATATATTGCAACAGTGATTATATTACAAGGCCCACATCATCACTTTTGTGGAATTAAGATCATAAATATCGTTTCAAATGTGACATTTATCCCATCTTAGATACTGCACATCTGTGGAAAATAAGCTACAAAAACATATTTTGTTTTTTTGTGATGTCACAAAACCAACACATTTAAGTTTCTGACTCTACCCTTTCATGTTTTGAATCGCCAACCCTGTTTAATGGTTTAATATTAGACATTCGTGGGATTTGTAATTCATCAGAACACCCAGTAATATACCTGGAGCTGTGAGTGGTCACCCTGTCAAACCCTGAGATTGGTTAAATGGTTATTTACATATTGCAGCCATCTGCGCAGTAGTATTGCAATACTGATTAGCAGATGGTATATTGTGCATCCCTAATAAATCTATCTAATTAGAGAATGATCCACCACTCAAAACACTGATGGTCCTATGGGAGTCCTGAACAGGGCAAAAGGGAGCTACCAAATGATGCAGCGAAACAGATGGACAACAGTCTATAACTGTTCTGCACCTCTATGGTTGATGGAACTGATAAAATCGACAATGACTGTAGCTGTACCTACTGAGGAGACCCTTCTTTGCATATTCTGTTTCCCACACTGGTGCTGGGTTGCAGTGTTAATCCTCTACAGTGCTTGAATAGCTCCTAACAGTGCAAATGTGTTTTGCCATGCAGGTTAATCAGTGTTTACAGTCTTATCTGAGGAAGGTAATGTTTGTCATTGTGAAATCTGATTCTTTTACAACTACCAGCACTACCCGCACGGGAGCAGTCAGTAAAGAGTGTACTTTGCATGGGGCATTTATTTAATGTGGTCTCTTTTAGGTATATTTTATCACTGTACAGTAGATTCTTCTAAAATTTTTACCTGTGAAAATGCCAGTTTTCTCTTAATCCACACATGCTCACACACTGGCAGTAGCTTGCAGTGCCAGCTCAAAGGTCCTACCATGAAACGTCCTTGAAAACGCGTCCTCCGTTCTGGGAACCAAGGCGACTCTGGCCGGGTCCGGATAACCGGAATAACCTGTCTGCTGCTGCGGCTCCGAGGCCTGAAGTGCCGGTAAATAATGCGGCCGTTATTTGCCTTTTAATCTCCATTGATTTTCACATCATGGCCTGCGTGTGAGTTTGCTGACTGTTTACTGTTCGAAGGCCTGACTTTATGAGTAATAAAAAGTCCCATAGAAGAGCTTTAGCACTTAAGACGAGCATCTAAAAGTTGGCCTTCATACTTCAACCACTCACACACACCCCTTCACCTGTGTGCCTTTGGGTACAGATTAATACTTTTCCCCTCTCAAACCTAGGGCTGCACGATCTGGGCTAAATATTAGTATTGTGATCATGCTGCTCGATATTAGGATGCAGTTTGTTATTTTAAACATACGGTACATATCAGCTTAAGATATGTAAATATGCTTAAATCATCAGTGTATGTCCACTTGTCCTTTCTATTGACTTGATATATTTAAACTAAGCTGCAAAAACTGCCTTTTTGTAAATAATGTTTTGTGATGTCACAAAGTTGTTTACATATATCTCCTTATTCAGCCTATAGCAGTTTAGCTCCACTCATTATTAAATGAGCTGCAATATAAGGCAGCCAATATGAAAAGAGATCATTTACATATCCATCCAGTAACAAAAGTGGCCTGTTCAAAGGATTATTAGAGACTAGAAATGGTCACAGAAGAATTAATTATTAACTAGGTTGTACAAACCCACACAAATGGCATGGAAACAATGAAATAGAAGCAAAATGTTGAAGACAGGCACTTAAGAACACTCCGGGTCTTTAATGGTTATAGATTGTCTAAAATAATGTGACATTTGTTGGATTACACAAAGACCGCGATTTATCAGAGCACTCAGTAACTCACCTGGAGCTGTGATTGGTCGCTGTGTCTGAAACATGGATTGGTTAGAGGCTCGTTTGCTAAGACAAGTTTCAGTTGGTTTTTGACTTGGTTAAAAGAGACTGGACTCTGACCCTCTGGGCCTCCTGCCTCCCATCCTCCGCGCCGTGATGGATTTGCTATCAGGCCGGATTAGTGAGGCTGTGCTGGCGGCCGGAATGCACGCAGGGGTTGTTTAGCGTGGCTGGAGCCTGTGTTTGCACTGGGATCATGCTAAGCCATACTGAGCCAATGCATAGAGCAGCGAGAAATGCCATTAGGGGAGGGTCACGGGTCACACTGAAGGTACTTGCTGTCTGGATTGCGTTAGCCTGCTGGGTAACAGGGAGGTGACGGGCTCTTGATGACAGAAACATGTACTCTGGCTACTGTAGTCTTCAGTGGGACAGAACTTTTTGTATTTGACCCCATGAACTCATCCAGAGATCTGTTGATGTGCAGAAGCAGCAGGACCAGTAGCAGTTGGGAATGATTCCAAGTTACTGTTTGCACTCGCATGTTGTTTATCAAGCAGAATGTAGTTTTGTGTTTTTCTACCCCTGGCTGGTTTATGGCAGTGGGCTTTAGCTGGAGGAGGGCAGTCGGCCAGTCGCAAGGGGAAATGTTAATTTCCTTCTTCCTTTAGCTGCTGGTCTCTAAAGCCTTTTTATCAAATGCATATAGTCGCTGTCCGGCGAAAACCTCGTAACTCCACTTTTGGTCTTTATTTTTTTTTCATAAATCGATACTATGGTCAGTCTGCACGTGGGTCTGTGAAATTTTGTTTTTTGCTTCTGATTTAAGCTCTATTTACGAAGCAAAATGTTTTGGGCCACGTGTGTGTGTGCGTGTGTGTGTGTGTGTGTGTATGTGTGTATCTCTCTCTGTCTCTGTCCAATACTTGCAGTGAAACAGTACACTCCATCTCCCCCTATGCTTCCTTAATCGTATTGCAATCTGTCAGAATACCTGCATGTAGCATATAAACGTTATAGTGTATTTATATATTTATAATAACATCATGGTGATTTTTCTGTAAAAGACTTGAGCAAAACTCCGCTGATACTCAGTAGGACAGGAAGAAAACCAACCCATTGTTCTCCAGACCTAAATGGGATTGGCCAAGTGAATGTCATTTGTATCTGACAGCGACTGTGCTGAAGTTTATTATATTGCAGCTGTCCCTTGGCTTCTATTATAAGTGTGTGTTGAATTAAGTGTTCTGTTGATTTCAAATTCAGATCTGTTTGATGGTAGCTGACTGTACAATACAGAATCAGTAGAAAGAGATTAGAGATTGTTAAATAAAAGGGCTAATCTAGTTCATCTAGTGGTCTTTTGGGAGCTTATGCACTTCACAGCTAAGAGGAACAGTGGATTTGGCTTCAGATCCTGTAACCATATCTTCCTTCCCTTCTGTTTACAATAGCAGGGATGTTCAAGCCAATGACCCGTAAAGAGTCACTTTTTTTTGTTTAACTGTGGCAGAAACTGTCCTTCAGTAGGGTAAAGAGGAAGGCAGCTCTGTGCTTGTTTCCCTGTCATTAGCTTTTTTTTTGTATTGACCCGGGATGAAATGTAGCCTGTTGTTAAACAGTGAAGAGAAGTTGGTCACAGCAGAGTGTGTTTACACATCCTGACAGGTTTAGACCGGCCTTGGCCTTTCCTTTTTCTTATCCTTCCCTTTATTATTATTTTTTGTTTGGTTTGATGGGTGCAGACTGAAGCTCTCATGGCTTGAGCCACCTTTAGCATTTATTAAGTGGGATTTACAAAGGAAGTGCACATTAAAGTCACCTGTTGGCTTTTTAGGGCTCTCGAAATTAAACTTGCTTTCGCAGTTTTCCCAAAAATCATCAATTAAAATAGACCTTCCTGTTGTAGTGAGTAATTAGTATATATAGGTTAAATGTTGAATGTTCTCCTTTTGCTCTCTTTAGCCATGTCTTCAAATGAATAATAGACAACGTCCACAGAATCAAACGGAGTTACTTTTTAAGTTTAACTCCCCAAAGAAGTGGTAGCACACATTTATTGGCTCAGTGTATCTACAGCGGGTTGTCGTCACAGAACCACGTATCAAACCAATGGAAAGTCTTTTATTTTTCTAGTCGGAGTTAGAATTTTTTTTCTCGGCATTGTTTAGCAGTATTGAGTTAGTTGCTCCATTGTTTTTTTTTGTGTGCTGATTGTAAAAAAAAAAAACTTTCCAAATCTGTTGTCAGAGCATTTCGACCAATCAGAAAGCAGTGATGCGACCAGCTTGGCTGTGGCCTGCTTTTGGCCTTGCCGTCGAGCAGCTCGGGTACGGCTCTGGTTTGGGACACTGTATCGGTAATGGAGAAATATTAGTTTGTTGTGTAATGTATGAATTCTTCACCTTCAAATGTATTCCTTGCAGCTTAGTACCAGTCACATGAACAACGTGCCCATTCAGTCACTGCGTTCTCTGGACAGTGACTGGTTCTGTTCACCCATGGACTCTTATTTTGTACTGGGATGGGCAGGTAATGTCTATTTAAGATCCAGGCACACTGATTTGGACTCATGTGTTCCTCCTGGTTATGTCTACATTAGTCTAGGCTTATGTGTTAAAGTGGCTTTTTTTAAAAATAGGAAAGTAATTTACTAGTTTTATCCTTTTCAAGAAAATTATTGTGGAATTTGTGATGGCAAGACATGGGTGATTTATGATTCAAGTTGGTTTCTAATATAAAAAACAGGTTAATTAAAAAAATAATTGGTAAATTGTGTGTCGTCTATAATTCATGCAAATTAAGGAGAATTCAAGGCATTCTGAATGCTTTTCCATGTTAATCAGTGCTGTAGTAAGTGGTTTAATTTCTTTTTTTTTTTTCTTTACCATCTCTTCTTACAGGATGTTATCACGCACAACAGGAAGTTCCTCAAAATGTCCTCGCCGCCTGTTGTGCTGTTCTTGTTTGCTTATCGGTCAAAGCTCTGTCCAAATCTGGTGGGCTCCCAATATTAAACCTCTTTCAGTGTGTTTGCTGCTTCCCTCTGATCTGTTGCTCTGCCGTAACCTCATTACCTGAAACTAAAGTGTTACTGAGGATATTATTAAGGCCTATTTTTGGAGTTAGATTTTTAACGTGGGAAAACCTTCACATCAAGGCCAGTTGTTGGGGAACAAGAAGGGATTCTTCTGTGGCATCGATTTCACTGTTTAAAATGTAGCCAGGTTCTCGCTGATGTGTTCATGTCACTGAAGTGTGACTGAAACTCTATAAGGTGATTCAGGTGAATAGGCACGCACCCTACTCTCCGTAATATGGTGCAAAAAATAGATGATGCTTGAAAATATGTCATTTTATCTTTATGCTATCTTTATCTTTAGCTAAAGGATGTCGAATGTGTGTGCGAGTGTGGAAGATTTTCAACCCACTCTGAACTGAAACATCAGAATCTAAATAATAAATGTTATGCCCCTTTACCTCACTGTGAATGGATATGGATGTGCTGAGGAGTGTGTGTGTGTGTGTACGTATGTGTGTGTGTGTACGTATGTGTGTGTGTGTACGTATGTGTGTGTGTGTACGTATGTGTGTGTGTGTACGTATGTGT
>JBBKCR010088154.1:0-24616 GCA_037577295.1 Ladigesia roloffi | reverse complement strand
GCACTTTGAATTACCTTTGTGTATGAAATGTGCTATATAAATAAACTTGCCTTGCCTTGCCTTGCCTTGCCTTGCCTTGCCTTGCCTTGCCTTGATATTGACTGGATATGACAAAAAGGAACTGATGTGTAAATACTGTAAACATTTCAGAAAATACTTTTCCCATAGTTTTCTGTCCAAAAATGGAAATAAACATGCAGTCCAGATTATTTCTGCCAAGTCCAAGACTACAACTAGTTGATACTAGACAGATATGAGCAAAGCCAATGTGGATGTTAGTGGACATTTGGATATTTAGGTTTTACAAACACCATGCAAGTTTCCCCTAACTTTGATACAACCAGCAAGTTATGTTATGTTAACCTCAGAGATAAGTACTGATCACTTCAAGAAAAAAATCTTTGGACTAATTTGAACAACAAATGCAAAAAAAAACTATAAAAAATAAATTATTACTACTTTATGTACAGAACCCCAAAAAACAAAATAGAGTAAAAAATTTAGGAAGAATGTAGGATGCAGACCATTTAGTACATTTACTTACATATGATTTTTAAATATATCATGTTTACTTGAAATGTTCTACATCCGTGTCTCATAACTGTATCTTATTATGACATTAACATGTTGTCATCTATTCAACTAAGGCTTATGGCAAAATGGAACATTAGCTGAATTAGTGGGCACTCACCACCACACAGCTATTTTTCCAGATGACTTTAAAACCTTTGTCCACTATAAGATGAGAATTTCAAAATATAAGTAAACATATTTTCTATACATCTTGAAATCTTTGACTACATTGCAGCAAATGCCTCTGTACATTGCAGTAAATGCTCTGTAATTCTCACAATTGCAAACTGACAAATGCTGTGGAGGTGGGCAGTTGATGTAACTAGCATTGTGTGGCCAGTGTTAACAGAATGAGCAATAGGGAAAATAAGCAGGGAGGAGTTATTTTCGGCTGCTTTCATTACTGATCATCCTCTTAGTGGCTCTCAGTGACGCTGATAACACCAGCACTGTCATCTTGATTTTGAAGGACCGAATGTGTCAGTAAAAGTATCATTTTAAGGCAGATTCTCCTTTTTTTTTGTTCAAATATTTTTTAATAGTAGGAATTTTAACAGATGTTCATTTGTAAAGACACATTTTTAAATACAAACATTCTACACTTCAAAACAAACAAATAAACCAAAACAATAACACCTCCCCTCGAAATAAATAGATAAACAAATCAATAATCACAAATAAATAAATTAAACATTAAACAGACTTCCCCTCCCCACCACCCCTCAGTGCTGTTCAGTGGTAAAAGTAAGTACTCCAGGCCTAGAAAACATATTAATCACAAGTTTCTAGAAAAGAAATAAAAGGGGACCACATTTTTTCAAATAACAAAATCTTGTCCCTTAGGGTATACCTGATTCTGTCCATATGTAATGTATCCGTTAATTCTGTCAGCCATAACTTAAGGGAAGAATAAGCTTTTTGGCAGAGGTCAACCAATATGAAACATACTGTTGTTGTGCCCTTTTTAAGTCTCAGAAATTCTTCAGAAACTCCAAGTATAATCAGTATAGGTTCAGGTTTAATCTAAATATTTAATGTATCTGAAAGCACTTGGAATATTTTGTTCCTTACACTCTGTAGTTTGGGACAACTAACAAAGGCATGAGACAGATTGGAATATAAAATTTACATTTGTCACACAGAGGCGACACCTCTGGGAATATTTTGGAGTAATGAAGCCTATGAAGCACCTTAAATTGAATAAGACAGTGTCTAGCATTAATGGAACATCTGTTAATCATTTCAAGACTAGGAAAATCTAATGCAAGTTCTTCCTCCCATGCAGATCTAATGCCCTCCACAGATGGAGATTTCACCCGTTCTAAGATGTTGTAAATTGAAGAGATGGTACCACCTAAACATCTTTCCAGAAGTGTGTCCAGATGTGTGGGTGATGCCGTGACAAAGTTAGGAATGTTAGACTTCACAATGTCTCTTATTTGAAGGTATCTGAAGAAATGTTTAGAAGAAATCCTGTATTTTTCACAGTTGCTGAAAGGAAGCAAAATTTCCATTTACATATAAATCCCCTACTTTTCTTAACCCAACATTTTTTCAAGACTCAAACACATTATCTAATATCGAAGGGCAAAAAGAGGGGTTTTCTGGAATGGGGAGCAAAAATGATATTAGGGTACATTTTAAATGATTTCTCAATTGTTTCCAGATCCAAATAGAATTATGAATAACAGGGTTGTGGTTACAAAGTGAATTAGTTATACCTTTAGGCGATAAAAGTATTGCATTAATATGGATGACATGCCTCCTTTTCCAACATCAACCATTTCTCTTCCACTGACCAAGGATCTATCCATAAAGTCAGGGCCTTTAAGATTTCGGCCAAATAATGAAAAAAATTAGGGAGGGCAAGTCCTCCTTGTGTTTTAGGTTTACATAGATGTTGTTTAGAACTATGGGCTGCTTGATGCCAAACAAAGGGAACCATGATACAATCAAATGTTTTGAAAAAAGATTTGGGCAGAAAACAGGGATATTCTGCACTAAATAGCATTTACCCTTCCCATGAGAGAAATTGAAAGTGTTCTCCAGAAATTGATCATAGATTTAAGTTTAGAAGTCAGAGTTTGCCTCAATTAAGTCCGCAAACTTTTTTGTCACCTAAATTCCTAGATATGTAAATTGTCCTGTAGCCTTCTTGAAGGGCAATTGCTGAAGCCAGGAACGGTCTTTGACAGAGACTGGCATCAGCACACTCTTGTCCCAATTAATTTTATAACCTGAAAATGTGACATAATGATTAATCAGATTAAATATATTTGGGATGCTACGGTTGGGCTATGAGATGAATTAAACAATGTTGTCTGTGTATAATGCTAATTTATTATCAGTACTTCTAGTTTTAAAGATTTTAATTCCAGTGTGAGTTTGCCTATAAGACCTCAGTTCCTCTGGATCCCTTCCTTTTTTAGGAACTACAGTAATAATTGTCTCATTTAGAGTGTCTGGGAGCGACTTTTCTATATGTGCCTGTTTAGAAACCCTATGTAAATAAGGTGAATTTATTTAAAAAAGGGTTTTATAGAATTCATTACAGAATCCATCCAGACCAGGAGATCTAGATCTTTTCAGAGATTTTATAGTACCTTACATTTCTGTAATAGTAATTTCGGCACCTAGTTCCTCAACTTGCTCTTGGTTTAGTGAGGGTAGGCTTTGTTGCTCTAAAAATTACGAAACAGCTGCAGGATATATATATATATTCATAATATACGAATACAGTGTCTCAAAAAACATTTGGAACTTACCATTAATATCTCTAGAGGAAGTAAAGGTTTCTCCTGTGTGTGATTTGATTTTATATATTGCTCGTTCAGATGCACTTTTAACTTGGTTTACAAAATAAAAACTGTGCTAAAATGTCCTGTTTTTGTACAATAGGGATGGAAGAAAAATAATAAGACACTTGACCTTGTTGACAGTTGAACAGCATTACCTCCCAAAACTTTTGTAAATTGTGAAGCAATTAAATCTATCTAGAGTGGACAAAATTATTGGGATGTAAGAGCCATTAAAGTGCCAGGGAGAGAGAATGACTCGCACACAGAGTCAAGCACACAAAGTCTCACATAAACAGCATTTTGATAAGCAGCTTTTCCCATATCCATGCAAAATGCTGATCCTAAATTTGATTGTGTAGACTATGTTTGTTCAGGCCCACACAGACTTTTACCAGTTTTATAAATGTGGGTTTTATGGCAACAGACACACATTTTACTTTTATTTGCACTTTTTAGTGGTGTGATATTATGCATTTATTTTATTTTAATTTATGTGTTTTATGTATAAATTCTAACATGGTTGGTTGGCAAAATAAAAATGTCTTCCGTGTCTGGAATGGATATACAGTGTTTTTGAGGTAATTTAATAATATAACCTTGTTTTAATTTATGAAATAGGCCTGACAAAAATGTTAGATTTTGTCTATTCTAGTAGGTCCTTATACTATATTGACTGGGTTAAACAGATTGCAGTACTAAAAAAAGACTACAATACAACTTTCATTCACTTAAAATAGACTAAAATAGCATGTTTTTATTGACCGAATCTAGACAAAAATAATCATGGAGACTCTAACTATAATAAGATTAAAATGCTCAGATCTTTAGATGACTGAAACTTGACTAGACTAAAAAGAGTATGGAAATGACCAGGGGTATAGCATCAAATTCTGGGCCCTATGCACAAGCAGTGGCCATGGGCTTCGTAAACTCGAGGTTCATAACTACCTACAACCTCAGGGGCCCTCCCTCCACTTGGGGCCCTGGTAATTTAGTCTCAATTTTCACCCAACTATGATGCCCTTGGACATGACCATGACTAATATAAACCAAAATGACGGCTTGACGCAAAGACTGGACTAAAACTAAAATTAAGACAGTCCAACAAAACTAATAGTTACAAATAAATAAAACAGAAAAATAAAATAAGAAAGAGAGGAAAAGATACTTAGCTGAATTTAGAAACTGAAAGTATGAGGATCCCTTCTCTGAAAATGCAACCGCCATGGTTACAGATGAAAAGGTCTTTGTTTGATATTTTCCATCTTAATGCTCCCTTTTGTCTCTCAAAATGCAACAGTGCACTTCCATGTCAATATGAACATGCAGGTTATGTGCATTCTTGTGTGTGTAATCAGTGCATGAGTGACAGCAGTAAGCTGTGCTCTTGCTTAAGGCCAGGAGCAACGTTGAGTCCAGGGGGAGACACAGTCAGGAGAAATGTTCTGCTCTGCCACTCAGGGTTCTGCTCCTGTTGTCTCTTTTCAGAGCGGAGTGTTGGGTCACTTCTGTCTGACCTGGCTGCTCACTCTCTGTCAGCTCACACTCCAGTCTTTTCAGTTACAAGGAGCATGACCCAGCACTGAAAAAGCAGCTAGCTTTTAATTTTAGCAGAATTCAGATGGCTCCGTTCAAGGACATTTGATTTCAAGATTTTAAGACACTACTCAGAGATACATCTATCTATCTGTCGGTCTGTCTGTCCCAAGACGTTACCAGCAGATTCTTCAAGCCTCCACAGAGTACCTTGTTCGTCACATCCCAAATATGCTTCATCATACTGAGATTTAGAGAAATTTGACCTCTTCTTGGACCACTTTTCATAGGTACAACTACATTCCTGAGCTCCCCACAAAACCTGTAGCTTTGGAGATGATCTGACCAGCTGTGTAGCTATAAGAATTTGGACCTTGTCTCTAAATCACTCACATCTTCTCCCATTTCGTAATTATTTTCACATGAAGTCTGACGTATCCTGGTCCTTGACCGGTGCTGTTGTTGTGAGGTTATCAATTTTATTCATTTCAACGGTCAGTGGTAATTTTGTATCTGATCAGTGTTTATTTTAAAATCATGTCTTTTTTTCATGTCTTCTGTTAAATTTAAACTTTGCGTAACACAGAAATGAGCTAGAGCTCCTCCCCTCCAATATCTGATCATATTTAATTGTTACGGGCAGGGATATAATAAGGATGGACACTTGACCAGATACAGGAAAAAATGAGTCACAGACAGTTGGGTGAAATACAAAATCTTGTTGTGGACAGACAAATAGACAGCAATATGAAACAATAGAGTAAATGTGTACAGTAAAACTATATACAACAGAGATGACAGATACTACACACTATTTATTTTTACAAATTTACAATATGCACACAAAACTAAAGGGGTTGGGTCTGGGGATGACACCAAAGAAAAGAACAGAACAAAACAAAAACTCCCCTGACTAAGCCTATTCTATTCTCTCCCCACAACCAGCCCTATTTAATCTACCTACTCTTAGACAATAAAAAAACTAAACATATAAGGGTGGTGTCCACCTCTAAACTAGTGAGCTAAACAAAGAAATCCTAGGGTGTGGTGAAAGTATAAGAAAACAAACCTGACCCAACTTCCTGAAAACCAAAAACAAGAACACTCTGTTCACAAAAAGTCTCAAAAGCACACACAAGGCAACAAAGAGTTCTCTCTCCTTCTCCTCTCTCTCCCCTCTCTTCTAACGCTGACAACATGACTTAAAGCTGGAAGGTGGGACATTCCGTAGCAATCCTCCAAAAGGATAAGTCCTGGGCTATCAGCCAATCATGAGCCAGCCACTCGCCAATCGTCATTTTGGGGAGACCTAGAGTGAGTGTGACAGCGCAAAGTATGAGAAGACACACAAAGAAACAACGTGCAATCACACGTAACACCCCACTCCTTAAAATGCATCATCTAGGGATACCACACAGACAGTACCCAACAGAAACACACAGAAGGTTAAACACCACATAGTCTCAGACCGAATGGGATAGGGCATCCGCAAACATGATGTCCATTCCTTTTTTTATGCTGAATTCTGAGATTGTACGCTTGTATAACAAACGCCCACCTCATCAAATGCTGGTTTTTGTTGTACATGCGGGCAAGAAAAGTCAACGGATTGTGGTCGGTATAAACTACTACTGGCTCAGAACTGGAGCCAACATAAACCTCAAAGTTTTGCAAGGCAAGTAACAATTCCAGGGTCTCTTTTTCCATAGTAGAATACCTTAGCTGGTGTTAATTGAATTTCGTTGAGAAATAACATGCAGGATGTTCTATCCCTGCAGTGACATCCTGAAGCAGGACTGCTACAACTCCAACCGCACTTGCATCATATCTAATTTAAAGGGCCTGGAGAATTCGGGGGCACTCAAAATAGGGGACTCTGACAACAGGACTTTTATGCTGTCAAAAGTGTGCTGACAGGCTTCACTCCAACTAAAGGACTGGAAAGGACTCAAAAGCATGGTGAGTGGGGCCAACAGAGTTGAGAAGTTTGGACAGAAACTCCTATAATATCCAACCATCCCCAAATACCTACGAAGTTCTCACCTAGTGGTAGGAACTGGAAAATCAATAATGGCTTGCACTTTGGCTAAAACGGTGTACCTGACCTACTTGCTTTCCTAAGTACGTCACCGTAGCCTTACCAAATTTACACTTTGTGAGGTTAATAGTCAAATTAGACTGTGAAAAACGTTTAAAAACAGTCTCCAAGATAGTCAAATGGTCCTTCCAAGTGTCTGTATATATAACAAGGTCATACAGGTATGCTTCACAGTTAGGCACACTGGATAAAACTAGGTTAATTAGTCATTGTAAAGTAGCAGGGCCATTTCGCATACCAAGTGTTACAAAAGTGGAAATCTCTGAAGCACGCAGTGTTAAAGGTATTTAGTAACACTTTAACAAGTCCAATTTACCAACAAAGGCAGCAGAACCTTTATGATCCACGCAATCGTCCATTCTTGGCATAGGGTATGCATCAGAAATTGTGATTGCATTGACTTTTCGATAATCCGTACAGAAACTGAAAATATCATCGGGTTTAGTAACCAGAATGCATGGTGAGCTCCACGAACTACAACTGGGATTAGCCAGCTGAAGATCCAAAAAAGTAAGACACTTCATTAGCCATAATCTTACGCTTGGTGGGGTTCACTCAGCTATGCATGTTGTTTGACAGGTTTGGAACCGGCTACATCTATATCATGATGTATTAACCTTGTCTGACTGGACACATCATGAAATAGCTGGGGGTAAGACTGGATTCAATTACACAACTCGGTTTGTTGCCCTTCAGACAAATGTTTTAACAAAGAAGGCAGCGGTTTCAGCACTTCTGAGTTTTGTAAATGAGCAGTCTGCTGGAATGGATCAACAACAAATTCATCTTCCAGGCATGGAATAGGAACAAGGTGATGGTAGCTACTGGTTCCATCTCATCCACACTGGGCCCTAGCGTAGATGATTGGCTGTCAACCGATGAACGTTCCAGGTATAGCTTCAACAAGTTAACATGATAAATTTGTTTCTTTTGTTTCCTATCCAGAGTATTAATAAGATCATTTGTGTCACTAATACTTTTCACAACTGTATATGGACCTGCAAAACCCGCCGAGAGGGATGAACCTAAAACAGTTAATAAAACCATTACGTGGTGTCCTGCATGACATATATGACTCACAGCTTTCTTATCATGTCTTTGTTTAATTTTTTCCTGAGCAGAACTCAACTGTTGTTTCGCAAACTAACACGCCTGGTGTAAACGTTCCTTAAATTCACCTACATACTTCAAAACACTTTGTTTAGGAGTGGGCAGAGAGTCATCACCTTCTAATAAATAATAAAATAATAATAACTAATAAAATAATAATAAAGTACCCTTTAATACTTAAAAAAAAACTGCACACCTTGATCCATGTGAGCTCTCTAACTATCGACCTCCCATTTGTATCTAAAATCTTAGACAAATCGTGGCCCAACCGTTATGTTCATTACATATATGAAAATTTTCAATCAGGGTTTCAAACTCATCATAGCACAGAAACAGCCATAGTAAAGATAATAAATGATCTTTTACTGTCTGCTGGTTCTGGTTGAACTTAGTGTGGTATTTGACACGACTGACCATGCTATTTTACTGGACAGACCAGAAAATCTTGTCGGAATCACAGGAACCGCCTTATCCTGGTTTAGATCATACCTGATTGACCGCTATAAGTATGTAAGGGTTAACAGGGAGTCCTCAACACCCACTAAAGTAAGATTTGGTGTCCCACAAGGCTCTGTTTTAGTACCTCTTTTATATACCTTGCACATGTTGCTCTTAGGAACGATTATTTGGAAACATAGAATTAGCTTCCACTGCTATGCAGATGATACACAGCTCTCTACAAATCATGATGATAAACATAGACTAAATAAAATTGGGGACTGCATTAAAGATACTGGGTTCTGGGTTCTGTAGCTGCAGAGGATAAACTCCTGATATTACCACAAAAAGTCTCAGGAGTCTCCTTGGTCTGATTTGAGGTGGCAGTAAGCATGACAGGCCATTTACTGGGTAACTGGCTGAGGAAGCTGGGCCCACACGTCCAGTGACTGGGTGTTAGCAAGTCTGAAAGACGCTTGCCACGGGTGATGTAATCGCAAGGGTTTTCAGCTGAAGGCACATATCTCCAGGTATCTGTTCCCACCAGCTCCTGAATTTCAGCCATGCGTGTTCCTACAAACACCTTGTACTGCTGAGACTCTCATTTGATCCAGTGGAGGACAGTGGTGGAATTTGTCCACTCTGTTGTGCTTTTGATGGGTAGCATAAGCTCAATTTGCAGAACTTTAGCTAACTGTGCACCCGACAAGGCAGCGCACAACTCCAGCCTCGGAATTGACAGCTGTTATTTCAGTGCTACACGTGGCCTGGCTAACAGAAACGACGTTTGCAATTCTCCTGTACTGTTATGTTCTGCTCTGAGGTAAGCAACAGCACCATATGTTCTTTCAGAAGCGTCAGTGAAAAATGTGCAATTCAACTATTTTGTTGGCTGAGAGGTCGAAGGTGTAGCATCTTGGAATGGTGACCTGCTGTATGTGTGGTAATTTACTCTCCCAGGTGCACCAGAGTGGAAGCAGATAATCGTTTATTGGTTCGTCTCACTCTCTGCCCTGATACAGAGTGTAGGTGTATGGGATGAGAAAGCCAAGTGGGTCATACTGGCTTGCGGGCACCCTGTGCACGTACCTCAGAGTGGGTTCAGCAGTAGGAATGTCTTGGTACTGGTAGCTCAGGTTATCTGTGCTGCAATTCCATTGCAGGCCCAGTGTGGACTCTAGAGTATTGTCCTAGTGTGACGACAGCCAGAGTTCACAGTTGATGGACTTAACTTCAGTAGGCAAGTGAGAGATAACCTCAGGGTTGTTACAAGTCCACATCTTCAAACAGGTAGGCTCTAAGTTTGTTAACGAGCTGCTTAGCCTGGTGAGGAAAGTGACTGAAGGCAGTTGTCTACATACAATGCATGCCGAACTAAGTGAATAACATCCTCATTGCATT
The DNA here is from genome assembly GCA_037577295.1 of Ladigesia roloffi. Taxonomy (NCBI): domain Eukaryota; kingdom Metazoa; phylum Chordata; class Actinopteri; order Characiformes; family Alestidae; genus Ladigesia; species Ladigesia roloffi. Next base: position 14,662 of record JBBKCR010088154.1, on the reverse strand, counting down.
CAGTTGAATACAATTCTTTGCCGTTGTGAAATACAAGATAGTGTGGCAGAAACCATGACTCCTCTGAGCTGCTAACCTCTTCTGTGTTGATTTTCACTGCATAACCAGGTTTTTTCAGTTCATTATAAACTGCAGAATGATCAGGGTTCTGAGAGAGACGCTGCTCAGTTACTCTGAGGAGAGGCATGACAGTGTTGGGTGAGGTGTTTAAGAGTGGTGAATTCCTTCTGTGCAAGAGTGGAACCGCATGACGACTCACTCCACCTACTGTGACCTGGACACTTTCCTGGTCCACTAGTGCGTGAGTTTCGGTGTCTTCTTGAGAACGCATAGCTTCTTTAGGGGAGCAGTATGGCAGGGTGTCTATCTGCCACAGTCTCTCCACATGCTGCTGCAGCTCTTCTGAGGGGGACAGAACAGATAAATGATGACAGCTACTCTCACCAGGAATCTGTTGTAGGAAGATGGCAGGTCCCTGTACCGCCCATCCCAAGGCTGTACGTACAGCTACTGGTCCACTGATAGGACCACTCCTCAATGGTTGCTCAGGCATGATCAGATGTGGGTGGTCTGACCCAATGAGGATCATGGGTATGACTTTGCTGAATAATGGTAAAGGCAGGTCCTTGAGATAGTTGTAACATTTCCATAGACATTTAGCTGGACAGGTCTGTTCTGCAAGGTTTGACTCTGAAGATGTGAAGCATGGTGGATGCTGTATTTGATCCCCATTTTGGTTAGAGTTGAAACATGGAGTGACACTGTGGCACCCTTTAACTGTATTAGATCTTGTCTGACTGTCCTCAGTGACAAGACATCTTGCTGACCAGTAAGACCTAGATGGCGTGCAGCTGCCGGTAGAATGATGGTATTTTCTGAGCCATCATCCAACACATATGTGTCCATGCATTTACTCCCATTATATAGACAGACTGGGACCACATTCAGCAAAACTCAACCAGAATGAGCTACCTGATTAATATAAACAACACTAGAGGGTGTATTCACGGTCAGTATATTCTCAATGAGTGCTACTTCATGCAGTACAGGGAAAGGTGTTGTTCTTCACATGTAGAGCAAGGCTTCTTCATAGTACAGTTATTTGGTGGATGTCCTCTACTACATTTCCAGCATTTCCTAATCTCCTTGACCCAGCTCACTCTGGCTTCACTGTTCAGCTTTACAAACTCCGATCATGCATTTAAATAATGCTCCTGATTATTACAGTATGGGCAGTAGGGTTTGAATCTTTCCTGCTTCTTATTTTGGAGAGGCGAAGTAGAGGCAGTATACATATTATGGGGCTCTACCCTCTGATTGCTTCCAAGTAGCACTGCCATGGACCCAGTTTTCTGCTGCTTGCTGCTTTTTCTTTCCTTGTTCTCTGCATTATAAAACTCTGAATTTGTTCCCAGCCATCAGGATACCTGAAGAGTCTGCACTTTCTGCTCCAGCCATTCTGCCAAATCTGGAAGGGTGTATGTTCTGTCACTAATTCTGAAGATAAGGGGCCTTCCATTGTGCTAAGCATGCCAACTAGAGTGCCCACTTCAGCTGTGAAGTCTTCAATGCCCTGATAATCTTCTCATCTCACAGAGGGAGCATTTAGAATGGCTAGTTCTCCCTGCACCAACTGGTGGGGCTGTCCGTATCTTAACTGGAGTGCAGTCATAGCATTGGTGTATGGAATGGGACTGTTAATATACCTCTTAGCAATCTGGACTGCTGCCGGGAATTTCAAGTGATCTAGGAGAATCTGATATTTGTAGTCTTCAGTTAAATGGCTGTCTGATGCAAGTACACTGTCTAAGTCTTTCTTCAGCATAAGAAAGTCACTCTCTTTCCCTGAGCTGAAGGTAGTTAGCTTGGGCTTGGGAATTCCGAATGAATATGTGATTGGCATGTCTGCCATATTAGGTGTAGTGACAGTAGCAGGAAATGGACTGGACGGTCCTACAGGTGCTTCAGGAGGGGATTCTGCATCAGACTGATATACTGTAGGATATAAGCTAACAGGTGTAGGCTGCGATGCGGCTGGCACACTGTAGGTTGTGGGAGTAGAAGCAACAGCAAGCTGGATGGATGCACCTGGAGGTGTATGATCATACAGCGGCTGAAGGGCAGCATAGGCAGTATAATCTACAGGAGGAGGAGGTGGGGGAAAGTACTCCTATGGCTTTGTGTGCTGAGATTGCTGTGGGAAGCGATGCTAAATGTATTCCAGGGGATCTGGAGCTGTCCCTGGTGCTGGAAAGGAGGCCAATGCAGCTCGTGTGATGTTAGTTTTACTGCAGGGGGAAGCAGATGTGTCCCTGGTGCTGGACAAATCCTCTCTAACCGAGGAAGACTGCTATACTGGGGTAACTGTGCAGCATGGCTGTAGGGATTACAGGGGCGAGCTAAGGCACTCTGTGGATATAAAATCAGTCTGACATTAGTCAGCCATTTCCAGCTCTCATATCTGTTGGTTTATAGCCTGCCAGTGTGCCTCTAAACGCTCCATTCTATTCACAGGGCTATCTGAAAACTGTGAAGGAGCTACAGAGGACGCAGACCTTCTCTCTGGACTTGGTGGCACCATATATCTTGGTTGTGGTGATGATACTGACATTGCTGCAGAGTTTTGTTTAGGTGCCAATGGCTAGCTGAGCTTGAAATCCTCCAGATGTCTGGGAATGCAGCGCACTCTGCTGGGACGGCGACTCGGGAGTAGTTGCACATTTTAGAAATCTCTGGATGTTGTCATAGTGCAGCTCATGTTGATCCGGCTCGAAGGACCACTTGTTAATAATTAGATGTTTGCTGGGTCTACTAAAGTCTGGCCTAAGTCTTCGGTCAGAAAGACTGCAGCTTTCCAGAGATTGTAAAACATCCTTTATTGAATCCTCAGTCAACAGTGAAACAGAATGCAGTTACAGATGAGGAGTTGTTAACATTAGTCATTTCAATAATAGTTTCAGTTGTGTGTGGTTGTAGTTTCCTATGAGGGCAAAATATATGCATAGGGAAAGTAAAATTTCCCATATTAATGAGATTTAACAGTATTTAAATTCAACTTGTGGGTCAAGTATAAACGTATAAACAATTGGCATGAATAAAACATTAAGTAGTGCACTTGCACCCTAGTCCACAAGGGGGCAAACAATTGTCATGAATTAAACCTCAAGTAGTGCATTTGCACCCTAGTCTACAAGGGGGCAAACAATCATCATGAATAAACCTTAAGTAGTGCACTTGCACCCTAGTCCACAAGGGAGCATCTGAGACTTCATAATGAATTTCTATACTTCCAACCCTCATGGTAATGGCGGACAGGGTGAGGTTGAGCACTTTAGCAGTTTAGCAGAAGAAACAGAGAAAATGTAAGAATTGCCAACTTAACTCTAACACATATCTACTCACAGAATTTACATTATCAAACTTTAGAATAACATAATCACAGATGCACTGAAGCACAACATTGTTAATAAATCTGAGGAGACCAGAGTCTGCTGGTCTCACTGTGTACGGAACTACGAAGCCGTGCGTGCATGTGACAGGTTGGTAGCAATTAATTAAGTGCTCTCTTAAAGACACAGTGACTGCCAGCATGGAAATTTGCACAGTGTATTTATATCAGTTAATAATTTCCATTTGGTAATCAAAAGCAAGCAGGGTTAGCTTGAATCATAATTGGAAAATGGCAGCAATTTAGGTTCATTATAAGTACAACCCACTATTTAGAAGGATACCACTTTTGTTGATACACAAATAGCAAAATAACTCTGACACATAGTGCTCAAAGGTGTGCTCTAGTGATATTTTGCATTGGTAAATGATAATAAAAAAAACTTTCCTTGAAGTCTACTCCCAAATCTACAACCATTCAAGAACTCTGTATAACTTTACATTTACATTACATGCAGGTTCAATAATTGTTTGGCCATGCTTCACCTTGAAAACTTTGTACCTTAAAATTCTGATTTGCCTCTTTGCTGAACTATTTTGCTGCTTTACAATTGAACAAGTTCAGTCAAATTGTATTTTGACCCAGTTTGTCCCCGATCTTTCCAAGTACCACTGCTTTGTATGAGGTAGGTCTCATATATTTATTTCTTCTCATGTTTTCTGTACAAATCGCCAACAGCCAGAGCATTTTTTATTTTAAACTGAGACACTTTTTACTGAAAACATACATTTTGAAAACATGCTCACTGCTACTTCTTTGTTTTCCAATTTTTATTCCAATATAGTGCACAACAATTTTTTGTTTGTTTTGGCCATTTCAGTTCTGTATGTTTCATTTTTTATGTCTATTATTGCAGACCCAGTGCATGGCTCTATTGTTTACTCTTGAAATCATCTTTTGGCACTGTGCGAACTGGGGCAAATTGAGTGAACTGAAAAAGAAAGACAGGGGTGTCCTGCTGGGACAGAGCATTGTTGCCGGAGCAGGAGACAATACAGGTTTTCCATCATCATGGGGAATGTAAGATCTCTCCTGAACAAGATGGATGAGCTAATGGCGTTAGCCCAGTACCAGACTGAATTCTAGCATCAGGATGATGATTGACACCTGAGTAACATTGCTAACTCTGGACACAAACGTGGTGCTGCCCAGACACCAGGTCCTGTGGGCGAACAGGATGAGGGAGAGTGGTAAGTGGAAAGGTGCGGGACTGGAAGTGTTTGTAATGGTAAAGCTGGTATCGTTGAAAAATCTGCATTTATTCTTTTATTTGATTCATTTTTTTCTTTTGAATGATTCAGTTTTATCTCTGTATCCATTTGATTCACTGTTTTGATTCACTGTGATGTATGTAGTTACACTGGCATTTTTAAATGATAAATCCGGAGGTAAGGGGTGTAAGTTTAAAGTCCAATAATATGCTGCTGATATGTAAGTTTAAAGTAAGTTTAGAAAATAGTTAAAAACAGTACATATGTTGTTAGCTTAAGTGATAAGATGTTCTAGCACTTTGGTTTAACTCAGGGCCACGTAGATCAGTTGCCTAGCAACTGAGGGTCTTGAGTCAAATATACTCTTACTTTTTTATTGTGCACTTTCTGCCATAACAATGTAAATTTCTCAATTGTGGGACAAAGTTATATATTATCTTATCTTCTCGTGTATCAATTTCAAAAATGGGAAATTCACTGAAAGGCACTTTATGGAACCAAAAGCTGTTCCTCTATGAAATATACTACTCCAAATAATCATTCAGGACTCCTTGTGTTGTATCTGACCAGTGATGATACTCCTGAGTTGTTATAGTAATCCAGAGTGATGAGATTGTGCAAAAACAGCAGCCACATGCAGACTGCAAGCAGTTCTCTGGCCCACTCTGCACATGACCTACTTTCAATTCCCACACCTACATTATACCCCCTGCCCCACCACCTCCACAAATCTAGAATGCAAGGACCAATGCAAGGGCCTCATGTACCAGGGTGGAGCCATGCTAGTGACAGCAATGCAAACATCTGTTTGGCACAAGACAGAATAAATCAGGATAATAGAAGCATTAGTCTTGTTTTAAACTGTAGCAACAGTGTGTGACTTTGTCATACCAGCTAAGCTGATGATAGTAAAGATAAAGAATGAAGTAAGGAGAAAATCGAAATATGGTGTAGCACTGAGTAAAATGTGTCAAAATGAGATGACATTTATCCCTGACTATGACAAATGTAAGCAGCTAGATCCTAAATATTAAACTCTTTTCTGATGATCTTTTTACTATGTGAAGCATGTATAAAATACCCCAAAGAGTTAATTGAATGCACAGAACTGGACCCCTTTAACCAAACAACTCTTGCATCATGCTGCATGGCTGTGTACAAGGCTCATTATCTCCCCAAAGACAAACGCTTACAATTTGTACACTAAAGACGATGAGAAAATAAGGTACGTGGATTTTACCAGCCTGTATCCATTCGGTCAGTCTTGTAAAAACAACCCGTAGGCCATCCTCGGATTATTCGGAAGGATTTTGCACCTCTACAGGAATACTATGGTTTGGTAAACACCCCATAAGGTTTATTTCACCCCGTTTTACCTTACCGCTGTAAGGGTAAATTAATGTTACCTCTTTGCCAGACATGCGCCCTACAGGAGAACCAGACAACAGCATGTGACCATAATGATGCTGAGCGTGTTCTTGCAGGGTGCTGGGTAAGCCTTGAATTCTTAAAAGCTATTGAAAAGGGTTATAGACAGGGGTGCACATAATATTTTTGGGTTGGTTCTCAGGGGAGAACGTATGGTTGTTGCTTGATCCTCACATTTATAATGCACTTAATTCTTAGTCCAACTCACAATATGTTCTTAATATGAGCGCATAGGACGTCCTTGTTTCGCTTGGCCAAAAGCCAAAGCTCTTTATTTAGCTTGTCTTTCCATTTGTTGAGAGGACCACTGGGCCTCTGGTCCTGACTGCGTCCAGCTTCATTATTAACTTTCCGAACAACTTTCTGATGTTCTCTGCTGTTAATATGTTTATCAAACGCTGGATGATTGAAGTTTTTAGTGCCTATGTAAAAGGCGCTGTTTTTGTCTTCCAAGGTGGGATTTTCACGGCATAATCTTCACCACATCTCTGTGTATTCATTGTTTGTTTGAAGCCAGTCGACCACCAAAATAATTACTTAATGGAGCTTGCTTCTTGGACATCTTTAAAAAGCTCCAGAAATGTCTTCCTTCCTCCATAAAATCTTAGGTGCGCAAATGCGTGCTGCAGCGTTTTCTTTAGGTGTGCATGCACTGTAAAAATAAACAATGCGGACCACTTATGTGCACACCTGGTTATAGAGTGGCATGTGTGGACGAGGTGTGGCATTTTCCCCAGAGCTGTGACGCATTGTTTTATGGGAATGTGAAAACCTTCCTGCAGAACAAACAGGAGGCGAGTGGTTATCTGTCCCATGTTTCTATGTCTTGACAGATTCTGATAGGAAGGCGTACATACACCACTATTTTGACAAGGAGGGTATTAGACTGAACCAAGAGCATGTATCCAAAAATACTGCGAAGCGAAGCATAAACAAAGTGCTTCTTAATTCTCTATGCGGGTCGTTTTTCCATTCGTGACAACATGCCCAGCACAGAGATGTTGAGGGACCCTGAGCAGCTTACATGGTATATATTTGGTACAGAGTATGATGTTACACACTTTTCTTTTAGTTTCAGATGATGTGGCATTGATTCAGTGGCGTTTCCCTGATGGGTGTGTGGGTCAGACACCTGACATTAATGTGTTCATTGGCGCATTCACTGTTGTGAATGCACATTTAAGCACGGTTAAGAACTGTATGATGTCATGGATAAACTGGACGAGTGGGTCTTGAACAGTGACACAGACAGTTTGATCCTTGTTTTAAAAGATGGTGACTGGGAGCCACCCCTTGGCCCATATCTAGGTGATCTCACTGATGAAATAGGTGTTGGTGATAACGTCATAGAATTCTGCTCAGGCGGAAGGCTAATGGCATCATCTTAAATTCTGAAAATGCAAAAGTCAGATTAGACACTCAAATTGAACTTGCAGACCCTCATGTGGTGCATGGTGACCGCGGGCCCAACATAGTGCATGATAAAAAACACCTTGAACTGAAAAACAGGACAGTTGTCAAACGCTTCAGGGTTGTATACAACAAACGTGTGCTATTCTCTGACTTTATGACATTGCCTTACTGATATTGATTTTGTTTTAATACACTGTAGTAATATGAGTTTGAGAGATGTTACCGGCTTTGATTTTCGACTTCAACATCCGTTCTCATGTGTGATAATTGGCTGTTCCAATTCTGGGAAGGAATTGTTATAAAGATGTTGATTGCAAATGCAGATAGTAAAATGTAAATATTGTGTATATATATGACTGTTGGCAGCCTCTTTATGATGAACTGTTGAAGATAAGGGATATAAAATTAATACAATGATGATGGATGATGATGAATTATTCATAAACCCTAACCTGTTAACAAAAATCTGTTGATAATCGATGGTTTAATGAAAGACGCTAGTAGCAATGTACAGATTGCGAAGGTGTTTACACAGTACGTGCATCATCAGAACCTTAGCGCTGTATCCTTGGTACAAAACCCATTTTCCTATCATAGTTCTGGCAGCAACCATTGTGGGGTGCTGCAGGACTACCATACAGAGCACAGCTGCATGCAATTCCAGCCTGATTACGGACATTACTTAAAGGACCTGGACTGACTGATCAGCATGCGGTCTTTAATGTCTGTTTGTCTCACCTTACTTATCATATCTCTCACCTCTTCTCACCTCCTCTCTACCTCATCTCCCCTCAGATCCTCTTCTATCTGCCTACCTGCATTATTTTTGTGTTCGTTGTACATAGTTCTCAATAAAGATTTAAAGCATGGAAGTCCGCGCCGACGTCTCCTCTTCCATCTTTAATCGGCCCTTTTACGGGGTCAATGTGACATTTCCCAGGGTAAATTAATCTTTCACACGAATCTCTACCCCGTTCAACATGAACTTTTCCTGAAAAATATATCGCTGTGTATTTGTGCCAATAGTTTAACCATGCTACTACCGTCTGAAAAGGTGGTTCGTTTTGGAAGACACAGGTTATCGTCAGCAGTATCAGTCACATCCAAGTGACCCGGAGTATCTTTATAAAAAACTCCTGCTCAAAATATAGATTCCAGGGTCTCTCTGTCATAGTTAATCAGACATTATATGATGATCCGATAAGGATATGTGTTTGAGCGTTGCGCTGACACGTCCACCTCTGAGAAGACTGTAGCTCTAGGGTAATTTACTAGACCAACAGCTTCTCCAGCAGGTATATCAGTAACATCCGGTCTTATAATTTTTATCTGTAAAAACAATAGCATATTGTTTAAATCTATATAAGCTTCACCATTGCCTGCAATGAAAAACTCCAATGGAGCCGTATCACAGAGTGATGAAATAGGTGTTACCTTGACATATGTGCATTTATCAATGGCAGTTTCCGTCATGGGCACTGTAAACGGATCCAGCTCTGATTTGACACACTCTTTGGACATTAGCGCCATTATTAGAAGATGGTTTTACAAATCCTTTTCACTTGAGGCCCCTTATGATGTTTATTCTGCAGTTTTATTTTTGACACTGGTTGTTTGTTCTTTTTCACACTCTTTTTCACACTGCATGCACAACTCACGCCAGTGGGCCTTCTCGCTGATCTACGCCGCATCACCAGCATTCCTGAGCCATCCGGACCCTTTTTGTTGTGACGTGCGCGCATGACGTTACTACATCGCTAACAATGTTTTTACCTGCAGCATTTAGATGGGGTTTCACAATACTGAATCCATTTTTCAAGAGCGGATGTTGATATGCATACAGGTTAAACTGGCTTATCAATTTAAAACAGTTTTCTTTGCTTCACAGGTCTGAAATGTAGCTTTGCGATATTTACTTATGCAGTTATTCTGCGAGCCCTCTGAAAACACAGTGTAAGAAACCCACCAGGATTCCATGTTCACAAAACATACTCAGCAACAAGAGTACTCATGGTTTTGGATGAGGAGGCTAGGTGCTGGCGTCTTAACTCAATATCTGAGCAAAGAGGAAGCTCCCACTTCCTGTTTATATACCGTGACGTGTAATTCCCCTAGTGGAGTGCATACAGAATACTGAACTTTATTGAAAATATGGCTATGGTGACAAAATTGTATTTAAATCAATGCTGAAGCACAGGGCAAAACATACTTGTATAACAAAGTACCAACACTTAAACATAAGCTATGTGAAAAATAAACATAAGCAAATTAAAAAGTAAATGTTTCAATAAATGAATTATAGTTGTCTTTGTTGGTGTGTGGTGTGATGACTAAACTACAAATACAAATATAAATGAACATAGCGAATTCATTTTACATTGATAAGAAAATCAAAAAGTCAAAATGCATAGAAAATGAGTGGTATTGCCATTGAAATGTGTGCGTCAAAGGTTTAAATGAAAATGTAAGAAATACAAATGTATGCTCTTTGTCATGGAAATTGAACTGAGTATAAGTACAAGTATTCAGGTTTAGTGATGCTCAAATACATTTCATATCTTAGCATTCAGGCAAAATTCCAGCACAGTTTATGTGATTACATACTTTCATTACTTGTGCGCAGTGTGAGGACTCGACCAAAAATTAAATAAGTGATTCTACTAATCAATTTAATACCATATTTATAACATAATGTGTATAATGTGAGAGTGCGTGTTTTCCCAATCATTCTTTAGTTAATAACTAGAATAACACAAGTATTATTGTACTGAGAAGCATCGAAGACTGATCTATTCTGTGCTGCCAATTTGATGACCTGCCTATAGATATGTCACTGAAGAAGAGTCTTTGGAACATCCTGTTGTATCAGCATGGGCCTGAGAACAACAAGAAGAAGAGCACTTTGTCCAGTTTCGCATGTGTTCACTTTATTGTCTAAACAAGGGAGGGTGATTAACATTCACTTATATCAGTGTGAGCATGCACAGATCATCATCTCAGACACATACACAGTCACACATTGACCCACGCTCTATCCAGGCTATGTCATAACTGTGACATCATGTCACACATGTCTATTACACATCCCAATTAAAAAGTAAAAAAAAACCTTTGACTGGTTTTGCATAACAATTGAACACAAAATGTGGGCCTACGTTTCTCAGGCAAACACAAGTGTACAAGTAATTCCAAAACGAAGAGTATAGATAGAATTAATTATTTATAAATTAATGAACCACTTAAAGCTTCAATTTATGTCCTCATTTATTATTAAACAACTACTACTCACTAACTGATTTTTATTTAACAACTACAACTTCGTAACTTCAGTAACTGTGATACTAGTCTGATGATGAATTACTATAATAAGCCAAATGATCGTGAGCTCTATTCAGAAATAAAAGCGCTAATATTTGCAGTTGAAAAGTCAGTACATGGAAGAAAATCTCATTCATCCATCTCAGATTTTTGGATATTTTCAAAAGTTTTGAGCACCTCAACACTTTTACAAGTAGCCAATAACAGAAAACAGTCAGCATTCAAAATATATTATCCCATGTTTTAGCAGACTGTACATTGCCAAATAAAATGCTGGCACTCCAAATTCAATGAAACAAACAGTTCATAAATTGAACTGAAGGCCTTTTGGATGAGAACAGATTACACCCAATCCTTACCATTTTAAACCTATAACAACAGTTACTGAGCAATATATTTCACTCAGAATAGAAAGGTTAATTTTGAAGTATTTTCACTGCAGGGAATAGCCCAGAAATACAAAGTTGTTTTTAAACAAGAAGAGGGTGTTTTTCCAAGCGTCATTATTAGAAACATGATGTATCTTGCAAAGTACACAACTTCTTATTAATGGTGCATGTTTATCAGTGACACATTTACCGTATGTGGGCCTGTCTCAGAGAAAGGGGTCATAAATGTAAGGACACAGTGTTATCAATATTACCAATCTGTGTGGATGACATATATTCAACACAAAGAATGTAATGGAGGAGCTATACATGCACATAAGAATCCTCTATCTACCCAATGTCTGTATCGTGGGTTTGATATTGAATATCTCCCTCGCCTATTGAGTGACCATTAACCCTTGGTAATGTTATTATCCACCCCAGAGAAAACTAAAGGGACCTATAGGTGGAGACTAAATCCCATCTTTCTTAAACAATCTGAATTCTGCAAATTTATTAGAGAACAAACTGATATTTTTACTTTTACCTCCTACTAACAGTTTAATATTATGGGATAATCTAAAGGCTTATCTTAGGGGCCAATGCATTCTAAAGATGTTTACAAGGAACTACTAAATAAAAAACTGGAATATAATAATATTAATACTTACCAGGTAGAAAAGGCTATTATTAGATCTAAACAGCGTTATTATGAGCTTGGCAAGAAAGCGCATAAAGTTTTGTCCTGGCAATTAAAGCGAGATGACCAAAACGAACGATAAATGCTATAAATATAGGAAATGAAGAAATAGCTGCGGCTATCAGATCCAATCCTAATATAAAGGGCTATGAAATTGGTCCTGAAACTCATAAATTATAATGATTTGCTGATGATATGTTTTTATTTCTTACTAATCCCAAGGAGTCTTTGTTTAGTCTATGGAATATTTTACAATTGTATAGCACTTTCTCTGGGTATAAAATTAATATGGATAAAAGGGAAATCTTATCATTGTCAGGGTTTGACTGTACTGCACTGGATGGATTCTCTTTTAATTATTCAAATATTGGTATTTAATATTTAGGTATACAAGTAGATGGCAATTTAAAGAATCTCTATAAACATAATTTGGTCAGTCTCTTAGAAAAAGTAGGCAGGGATTTAACTAATTGGATGGATAAACCACTGTATAAAACAATCTCTAGAATTTATGAATCTCTGAACTCAAGCCAACCGTTAGATGACGCAGACAAATCCAAAAGTAGATGGGAGCAGGATTTGGAGATTGGAATAGGTGAGGACCGGTGGGGTAAAGTATGTAAAGATGGGATTACTTCAAATTACTTTGAATTCTAGATATAGATTAATTCAATTACATTTTTACACCAAAATTATTACATGCCATCCAGATTGCATACATTTAATAACAGTATCTCACCACTTTGCTTCAGATGTGGTACAGCAGAAAGAACATTTTTATATTCTACGTGGTTGTGTCCAAAAGTGGTGGTGTTTTGGGTTCAAGTATGTAACATAATATCACAAATTCATGGAAGTAATTTTCCAGTGGACCCAGAGGTGTGTTCACTAGGTAATTTTACCAAATCTAACCTTCCACATAGTCACATGATTAGGCTGACTGAAATTTTGTTAATAAAGGCTAAGAAATGTATTGCTTTGAAATGGAAAACAGACATTGAGATCCCAATTGGACTGTGGTTGTCTGAGGTGTGCAGTTGTGTACGTGTATTACATATACTTTAAGGGGCAGGAGTGAATTATTTTATAAAATATGGGACCCCTTTTTTAATTATATCAAAATAGTACCACAGGATTTGATTGGATAAGTGCAGATTGTTAAGCTGACATTTGTTAAATATGTTACACTTGTGATATTCTTATTGTATCTCTTGAAGTCAGTTTTTTAAATGTTTTTATTTATTTTATATTTATTTTTTATTATTATTTCCATTTTGTGTCTGGTCTTTTTTGGTGATATGTTTGTACAAAAGCAAAATAAAATGTTCAAAAAAAAAAACCCCAACTAATATATGAATCTTACTTGCAGTTCCTGTTCTTTAAGGTATCCTTTCAAGGAGGCATATTGGACCTATATATAGATTGGTATGCTTTTAGCTGGGGGGTGAATTCAGAACTTTGTAGCTGTGCCACTTTCAAACATCAACATAGCATATGTACACTGTCCAGTGTCATATGGTGTGTAGCTCCACAAACCAAGAGTAAAGCTTTCATTATAATACAGGTCAGCCCAGGGGCGATTTTAGCCCATTTTTGGTTTCGAAAAGATTTCTAACTTTTTTTGACAGTTCATACTGTTTATGTGAGACAGTATTAAAATATGAAAAATAATTCAGATGTAATATTTTAATAACTAGTATAGATACTCCCCACCCCAGCCCCGAAAAATGGTTCGTTCCAGCTTCACTCTCCCCGGCTACTCCGTTGCCAGAGCAACGGTGGCTGAGCCGCATTGGAGCGGTGGTGTGAGTTCTTGTTAGCTGGACATGTTAGCTGCATTTAACCTTCAGTAACTCTTTCTTTATATAGTTAGGTAGTAGGAGTCAGACCATGTCTCTTATTAGCTGAAAAACATTACCCTCACAGGTAAACTGCAGTGTTGAAAACCCGTTTTCTGACGATGTTTTGCACCCTACAATCCGCCCTACTCTGTAGGAAAATCAGCAACAATTTGACCGTCCTGTTGCTCCCATTGAAATTTATATAGCCTAAATCTAAAAACATAAATTGCCAACCGTTTTACCAGTCCTCTTTGAAATGGAACGAGAGAAGATGGTTATTTTTTCATGTTCCGAATATTAAACCTAAGGTAGCTAACAGACTGGATGCCCATTAACTTTATAACTTCTGGTGTGTGTGTGTGTGTGTGTGTGTATGTGTATGTGTTTGTGTGTGTATTTTGGACAGAAAGACAGCCAGGTTCATAAGGGATATAAGGAAGTTTTTTCAAAATAAGGACGGGCATTCAGGTAAAAGTAGAAGATCATGATCTGTCTATCATGAATAATGTTGGATCAGTGTTTAAATAGTCACATACTTTATTTAATGTACACTTGGTTTGGTTATTTGGCTTTTTATTGAAAGTACACTGAGAGAATAGTGATGTTAATAGTATTTTTTATATTAATGTAATTTCTTTATCTAATTGAATACAATCTATTTGTCTATGATTGTCAGTTCAAAGAGGCAAAGAGGAAAGAGCAGACATTGAGGAGAAAGTAGACGGTCAGGAAGAACCAGGTAAGAAAACAAACAAGGAATAGTCAGACAGGCAAAACAGAAACTGTTAAACTGACAGAAAAAAGATCCTAATTTAACTCATACAATCTGGAAGTTGTGTTCTCTCTATATTAAAGCTGCAAACTGTGTTGAAGCAGTTTTTGCCCCTCTTTAACAATATTCCAACATAGCATTATTATCATTAATTGGGCAGAAT